>CANSZD010001303.1:0-127500 GCA_947648045.1 Beta corolliflora
TTTTCAGGTGCCTCAACAGAGAGATGATGAGGAATGTGGAAGCTATGTTCTCTACTTCATCAACTTGTTTATGAAACTTGCTCCTGAAAACTTTAGCACTTCTCAGGGTTACCCATACTTCGTATGTTCTCGACTTGCACCAAATCTTTCATTTTTTTACAAAATGTATTTTACATTACTTTTTGAGGTGATTCTGTTGTCACACTGCAGATGAAAAAAGATTGGTTTGATCCAGAAAGCTTAGAGTATTTCCGCGACAAACTTGACAAGGAACTGTCTGGAAAAAGGCCTGCGACAAATAGCAATTCTGGTGCATCTCGGCGGAAGTTGAGGAAAAAGGGTGGTGTAATTTTGTTAGATGACTGACCAAAAGTTCTATTCCCTTTGTGGTGGCTGCATATTAAAAGTATATTTTTGTAGCATACTTTAACACAAGGGCAGAAGGTAGAAGCATTCTAGTCAGTATGTAAATGTGTTAGACAATATATAATTGATCTGTATTTTTTGTGCTTCTGCATCTGAAACTGATTTAGATTATGTAAGCTTGTACAGATAACTTGCATCTAAATGTTAAATCACTTGAACTTCTGTAGCAGAATTTTCTTATGGAATAGCACTTGTACCAGACTATACAGTCTGTTTGGTAACGAATAGTACATAGTTTTTTTAGGTGTAGAGAGAGCGCAAAGCGCAAATAATGTTAAGAACCGATTTGTAGTTATCGTACAGAACTTATACAATCTATTTGCTAAGAAAGTTCTATGTTAATGCACATGGTTATAAAACTCCATGTCTTCATTCCGGAACATGTTTCTTCATTACTCAATACTGTCTTTAAAATTCGTTGGAAATGAAAATTTGTGAAGAAGAGGTGTATAAGGATGGACAAAGATTACTATTTGACATTTGCATGATACTTTTTTCACAAACAACGGTAACAACCTATAAATTTGTTACACTTTATGCCATTCATGATTGTCTGCCAAATGGATCGCTAGAGTATTTAGTCTTGGATACACTTGAATCGGTGTAATTGAAACGATTATCCCCTCTGAAATGCTGATAGTAACATATTTGACTCGATGAAAAACAAACCTTTCTTCCAACTTGAAAACCTTAGCAAGTTTAAGTACAGTCGTTTTTTACTACAAGTCTACAACAATCTCAAACGTACAAAAACACAATATTTTTTTTCTCCTAATTGTTCCGTCCTTCACTCATGTTCCAAAACTCAACTTCTAGCTCAAAGACATGCAAAAGCGTCACCTCAGCTTTGACTTGCACATCATCCGATGCCTTCGATAAACATCGGTTAGCAATCATCCGGAGGGAGTCACAATACTTGCCAAACCCTTCATTACCCCATCTCTCACAAGCTGCTCGGAGGTCTGAAGGAGTGTTGGCATCATCTTCAAGGCAGTGGGCAAAGCTGAGCTGATAAACAGCCTCAATTGCCCAGAAGGCCGTGATTGCCACTGTGTAATTGACTTCTGGTTGCATCAGGCTTTCTAGAAACCTGAAATTTGAGCACATAGTTTAAGATATTACTACAAAGCTATGATTGAATCAAGATTGTGCTTCGCAATATCATCTCTATTCTTTGATTGTCATATAATATCTTCATTATTGGGTCCGTCTATCAGCAGACCCTGTAGCTTTCTGAATGCATCACTATTTCTAAGGATGAATGAAGGAAATTTTCGAACATGTTACCTGCAGTAGTTCTGGTTTGTCTTTTGAGGAGTGATGGCATTGAGCTCGACATCCCATTTTGCAGCTTCTTTCTTGAACCAGTCAATTTCATCATTCAGAGAAGCCAAACCAGCCAAAATAACTTCCATATCTGATTCGTCATCGGACTCTTTACAAGCTTTCAAAAGCACGCTAGCGACAAAAGGAACAAATCTCCTGACGAATAAGTAATCCTGACCCTGTATTTGAAGCGGAGAAGATTATTACTTTTGATGTCAGTGCCATAAGCTTCAACAGAGCAACAAATGATGGCATCAGTATATTAAGTTGACACAATAAGCTGGAAACAAGATCGGTTCGGTATTTTATGGAAGGCACTTATAGAGGCTTGTTCTTTTGATTTTAGAAGGAAAAACCTTTCAGGAAAATATAATAATAATAGGCTTTCTAAATTCGATTCACAACTAAAATAACATCTGAAAAGGTCCGATAAGTTCTATTCAGGCAAATTCAGACAAAATATAAAGAACCTTGGCCCTTACAAGATACCGAACTAAATACCTTAACTCAATACAAACATTCTATATTTCCTCTTCATTTTGCTATTACAAGTATTAACTTGTACATGTTTCTCAACGGAAGGCAAAAGTGCATTATTAACTGATGCAAGAAGCAGATTAGTCTATTGCAAAGCATTGAAGCCTCTTAGATGATCGATATCTCTATCCAAATTGTTTAGTAGCCTAGCTATATTATGTTATTCCTTTAGCCGTGTCCATTAGACCATTAGGGTGCGTTCTCACTTCTCATCACCTTAAAAACTGCGCTTACAAAAACCAAGTACAGATAAGTTCTAATAAGTTCAGATAAGCAGCGAGAACGCACCTTAAAATCTCCTACTCCTACTCTTTGTCTATGCAACAACTCATTTACTCATAATTTCCTAACGACCTCCTATTTCAGAAGATTAACTCCTTTCATCCCATAAAATTGGTCACCTTTCATTTAATGCCGAGACATTCTTACAGTCTGTTCTTAGGGATTATTTCACCATCAAAACACATTGTTTAAACCTCAATTCCATCAAAACAATCCCCAAGAAATTCCAATAAATCCCAATAGTTATAAAAATTAACCAATTTAAACCCAAAACACATTTCCCAAAACAAAAAAAAAAACCAATTACCATAATTTTTCATACAAAATCAGCCCATAAAACTAAAAGAATTAATAAATTTAGACCATTGCAAAATGATTTGCACACATATTGCAATTGCTAATAGTATTAAACTGTAAAGTGCTAATCTTTGAAAACAGTAGCGTTAAGAAAGACAAAGAACAAACCAGCCAAGTTTTGAAAGAGGAGAGATCAACGGAACCATCTCGGATGGAGTGAATAAACGGGTGACGAGTTGCTGCAGTGTAAACTGAATCATGTTTGATTACCCAATTTTCTATGAACTTCATCTTCTCTCTTTCATCTTCCATTCTTAGTTTTTTTTTGTTTTTTTTTACCGTTTTGACTTTGTGTCTCTCTTGCCTGCTAGGCGTTTTTTAGCGGTTTGTTTGAAAGCAGATTATAGAGGTGGCTGGTGCCAAGACTGCCAAGTGCCAACCAGTGGCATCCAATCTGAATTCTTCCTCATCGAACAAATCACCACGTAGGGGTGGCAATCCCTGACACAACATGAACACGACCTGTTTCGGTTGAGAAACGGTTGTCGATCTTGAAAAGAGTCCGTCAAGTCGAGTGGAGTTGGCGTCGTGGTGAATAAGCTACAGGAAAGCAACGTGAAGCTACCTCGGGGATGCGGGAAACCCTCCGACGCTCAGTCAAGACGTGTCCAAATAGGATTTAGAGAGAGAAAGTAGAGAGAGAGAGATAAGAATTGTCGGTGTGAGAGAATGTACGCGCAGAATAGTACTAGTGGGGTATTTATAGAAATCTTATTCCTCCGACGGGGTGCGTAATCCTTTTACACGCGTGTACGGTTGTGGTGCGGCTTGTGAAGGGAAGATTCTCTATTTTTGTCTTTGTTAGCGACCACCAACGTTGTCGGACCATGTCAATGAACTGACTTGCTTAGAGCTGTAGGCGACGTTTGCTACGTTCGCGTCCGTCGTTGTGTTCGCGGACTCCTCAGGGAAGTCCGCTAACGTACTTGGGTTATAACCATACAACTAGCCCCCCAGCATCATTTGGGGTCTTGACCGCGAAGGATGTTGTCGGTGGACGCGAGCCAGTGTTGTCTTGGTCGATTTTTTAGAGATGTTGATTCGTTGGGTGCCACGTGTCGTTGCAGGGGGTTGAATTTTTTTTGAAAAGTTAATGATTGCTTTTCCGAAAATCCCGCCCATTACTTTATTAGGGTTTAACTGCGTCTTGACACTTGACAGAGATCTGGAGAGAAGTTGGGGGATTCTTTAATCTCAGCCGTTGATTTACTGCATATATATGACAGTTGTCCTTTTCTTGAGTTTTTCATCTTACGCTTTCCCAACTTCCTTTTCTTCTTCTCTGTTTTTCTCTGACGAACTCCATAGCCAAAGCTTTACATTGCTAAAAAACCGACTCTTTTGCGCTCAAATCACTCCGAAAAGTAACTCAATCTTCTAGTTTTTTCCGGTTCTTTTGCGCTAAGAATTTCGTCATTTCTTGACGAACTTTTTATGGGTTTAAAAGTTCGTGTTTTTCCAGCGATTTTCTGGGTGAAGCTCAGAGCTTTCTTGCGTTTTCTTGCTTTTAGAAGCGTTATCGTTCGTTTCCGGCGAGCAATCTTTGCTTTCTTACCTTTTTCGGCGACCGTTCCTTACTTTCTCGCCTTTTCCGGCAACTTTTCACTTCCAGGTATTTCTTTGATTTTCTTCTTCGCTTTTTCTTTTTTAAGTTCTTTTGTAATTTCATCATGTCGGACTAGTCTGATAGCCAAAACGCACCTAGTGACGTATTTATGACTGAGAGTGAACCCTCTTCCCCCTGGCCGATAGCAACCCTTTTTCAGATTCTAGCCCTGTGGGGAGGACTAGGTTGTTAGCGGACATACCCCTTACAGCCGAGAGAGAAAGAGAACTGAGGTCCAAGTTTCTTAACGACCCTGCTCCTCCTGAAGAGCATAACTTGACTAGGAAGTATATGTTCGCTAGTTAGAGTGGTGATCTGCAGACACTTAGGGAACTTAGGCATCAAATTCTTGCTAGACGCTCCGTTAGGCATCCTCCGACCGATGCTGTTCCCGGCCTTGATGTAGCCCCTCTTAGAGAGCACGCTTGGTTGGATAGCTTGGCGGATGCTGGGGTTGAGGTAACGACCGACTTTTACGACCGTTTACAGGAATCTGCAGCTCCTAACCCTCCTATTATTGATTTAGGTGACGACAGCGATTCCATTGCTACTGTTATGGTTCGCCAGGAAACCGTTTACCAGCGTCGATCCGCTCGTCCAGTTGTTCGCGATACTGAGGACGCTAATGATTCTGTGACCGCGAATATTAGCAGCAGTGTGCCTTTGTCGGCACGCGTGATTGGGGAGAGTTCCCGTGCTGCTGAAAGGAGGGTCGACAACTCTAATGAGATGGAGGAAGAGGTCGTAACCGGACCGGGTTCTGACGCTCTATGGTTGCCTGCGGACTTTAGTGCCGGTCCTCTCAGTGTGGAGATTGATAAGCTGTGGCGTCAGGACGCCATTGATCTTGCGTACCCGAGAGTTGCTCGGGATTTATATAACGGTTTTTCACCAAATATCCCTAACTTTTAAAAAAAATTACCAAATACCCCCACTTTTTTCAAAATTCACCAAATACCCCTGACCTTCAAAAAAATTCACCAAATACCCCCGATTTTATAAAAAATGACACAAAATGCCCTTAATGACTAACGGCGGTTAACTCCGTTAGTCATTAACCTTAATTGACCCTAAAAAACCCTAAGTAAACCTAATTAACCCTAAGTAAACCCTAAAAACCCTAAGACACTCTCTCTCCTAACTCAACCCCAGCCCACTAGCCCCCCCCCCACCTCCAGCCCACCAGCCTCCCCCAACCCCAACCCCACCCCCTCCCCTCCCCCTCCCCCTCCCCCGCCAAAAATTGCTCCCCCTCCCCCCTCCCCCTCCCCTTCGAATCCCACGGCCCCCTCCCCTCTTCCCTCCCCTTCGAATCCCACGCAAAATCGTTCCCCCTCCTCCTCCCCCTTATTCAACTCCGGCCTTCGGAACTCCATCATCAACACCAGCTTTCGGCCTTTGCTACACCATCTTCGACGCCTGGTTTTGGAACTCCTTTCGCACGGAACACTCGGCAAGAACATCACCGGATATTAAGGGGAGGGGGAGCGATTTTGCGGCGGGATTCGAAGAGGAGGGGGAGGGGGAGCGATTTTGCGGCGGGATTCGAAGGGGAGGGGGAGCGATTTTGCGGGGCGGGGGGGGATGGAGGACCCTACGTGGGGGCTGCGGGGGAAGGGGGCTGGTGGGGTTGGGGTTGTTGTGGTGAGGGGGTGGTGGGGCTGGGGTGGGGGGGTGGGTTGGTGGGGTTGGGGTTGGGGGTGGGTTATGGAGAGAGTTAGGTTGACTTAGGGCTAATTAGGTTGACTTAGGGCAAACTTGTAAATAAACGCTAACGGATGACTAACGTCCGTCAACAAAAGGGCATTTTGTGAATTTTTTTAAAAGTCGGGGGTATTTGGTGAATTTTGAAAAAAGTGGGGGTATTTGGTGAATTTTTTTAAAAGTCAGGGGTATTTGGTGAAAAAACCGTTTATATAATTTTCCCGAGGGTTACCGGTTAGTAGTTCCGCCAGAGGGGGCTATTGTGAAAGAGTGTCCTCCCGGCCACGTGGCCGTGTATATTCATCATTTTGAGTTCGGCCTCCGCTTTCCTCTGGACTCTTTTTTGGTGGAGATTTTAGATGCTTTGAATGTATGCTTGGCTCAACTAACTCCTTTGGCGGTCCGGAATTTGATCGCGTACATCTGGACTGTGCGTTTTTTGGAATTTCCACAAACGTTAAACTTGTTCCGTCATATCCACTGGCTGAAGAAGAATGGATCTTCTAGGCAGGCAGGTAGGTGGTCGCTGACTACGGCCGACAAGAAAATGACTGTCCAGCCCAAGATGACTGGTTTAAAGGGTTGGCAGGATGCCTTCTTTTGGTTACAAGTCCCCCAGGATTATCCCGTGCGCCGTCACTTTACCGAGCCACGTCCTCGCATGGAGCATTTGCCCTCAGTTCCGTTAACTGGGGAAGAACTAACGGCCTTCGATTTTTTTGATACTGAAGACTATTTAGTCACTTATGAGGACGGGAAGGAGGCCAGGGTTAAGGAGCCCAAATATTGGCTTCCTTACTCCAAGTACATCCTTGGGAACCAACCTCTGTCGGCCATGCTGCTTTGTCCCACCCATGAAAATGGTAAGTGTTGTTATCGGACTGGCCCACCTGACGATAATAATATATATATTTTTTTAACTGCTTCTTGCCGTTTGCAGGCTTCAACCATCTTGATCTCGACGCACTTTGTGTTGACGAGAACCTCCAGCCGCTAACCCATTTGCCGCCTGCTCCCACTTACTAGTACGAGACCATGCACGACAACACCAACGGTCGTCGAGGGGGAAATCGTAACGGCCCCCAGAATATTCGCCGTGATCGCGGCGGTGTGACGGTTGGTCGCACTCCTACTGCTCGAGGTGCCGTTAACATTGTTGCTGGTTCTGGCGGCCTGTCTTCTCCTGCCGTCCCTCTCAGGTCCTCTACTTCCCGGCCTGTCGCCAAAGATGGTGGTGGGAACAGGAGGCGGCCCCGAGAGCAAGTTGCGGCAGATACGTCTGCCAACAAAAGACAAGCTGTGGCGGATCCTGCTACTTCTGCCCCCACCAATGAGGTTATTCGGGTGCAGGATTTGGACGTGAATGCTCCAGAGAGCCAGGAGCATAATGAGGCCGCGACCACTGGCCAAGACCATGTTAGCGGCGCTACTTGGCTGTCAGGTTCTTATTCTTCCATCCGCGAGAAGATTCGGGAGCTGATTACAATGCCAAGTTTTCTGTCCAACTTATCTCCCGGTATCTTTTCTCGGTTCCATGAATGGATCGAGAAGAAGGAGGTACCGATAAGTGATGCCGTGGCAGCCTCTTTTGCTCGCCGGCCTATTGTTCCCGGCAAAATCTATCAACCTGACTGGGACGTCAGGGAAGATGAGTCGCTGTATGCCGACATCCATGAGAACGGTGGCATCCTTGCTTACCGTATTTTGAAGGGCATGCAGCTGCCATTGGACAGGCCGGCAGGGTCCTTGATGACTCCTGCTGCTAGGCTGGCTCATGACCAGCTTGTGGTACGCTTCTTCCCTTGCTATATGTATTTTTTTACTACTCTTGAAATTATTATGCTGCCTTTTAACATGCTTCTCTTCTTTTTGCAGGCCAACAATGCTGCTCTGGAACTTATTGAGCAGTATGTTGAGTACCAGAGGTTGGCGGACAGCTACAAGCAGTCTCTTGAGACTTTTCAGGATCTGTTTAAGGAATCTGAAGGGAAGCTGGCGGCCAAGACTGAGGCCCAGAAGCCGCTAGAGGATGAGCTGATAACTTTGAGGGCGCGAACAACACTTCTGGAGGAAACTGAGGCCAACGTTGAGATGTTGACGAAACATCTCGACGCTACTCGTGAAGAGAAGGAGATTGCCGTCTTGGATGCCGCGGCTGAGGCAGAGGCGAGGGGGGCCGCTAAGGCTGTTGCTGAATTTAAGCAATCCGATGAGTTCGTGTCGGCCCTTCACAAGCGGTATGATGGTGGATGGGCAGCCGCCATGAGATGTGTGTGCAAGTCCATTCCAGGATTTGACTGGAACGTCATTGAAGATGCTCATGCTGATGGCCAACATCTCACGCCTATGGAGGGAGATCCGAAATTTGCCGATGAGGACGCCATAGCGGATGCGGATCCCCGGGACCTTGCGGAACAGACAAATCATGATGTCCCTACCTCTTGAAGTTTTTGGCGGCCTTCTCTCAGCTCTTCCTGCTCTTCCAATAGCCTGTAGTTTGTAATCTTTTGAATGTATTAACTAACACTTGATTCGGCCTATGTTGCCGTTTGTAAATATTGAATTTATGTTTCTATCTTTGCAAGTACGATTCCGACTGAAAGCCTTTTTATTGGCCGCCATCTTTTTTCATTTGTAGTTGGCCGCCAAGCCAGTAGCATTTAATTCATGGAAAAGTACTTTTGCATTTTGGTTATACCTTGTTTTGCTAATGCTTTAATCCTCGTGTGATCATTGCATAACCGTTAGCATCTTTAAATCTATTAATATACTTTGAATATCGTCTGACCTGTTATATGACCGCGAACGCAATTAAGCCTGTCATATGGCTTTTGTTTTGTGCTAGGTCTATTATATGACCGTTAACGCACTTTTGAGCCTGTCATATGGCTTGTTTTGTGCTAGGTCTGTCATATGACCGTCAACGCACTTTTGAGCCTGTCATATGGCTTTTGTTTTGTATAAGGTCTGTCATATGACCGTTAACGCACTTTGAGCCTGTCATATGGCTTTTGTTTTGTGCTAGGTCTGTCATATGACCGTTTACGCACTTTGAGCTTGTCATATGGCTTTTGTCTTGTGCTAGGTCTGTCATATGACCGTTTACGCACTTTGAGCCTGTCATATGGCTTTTCTAACGTTTATGCCTGTTATATGGCCGTTAATATTTAATTCGTTGACCTGTCATATGGTCTGTCAATATACAGGATCACAATAAAACGATTTATGAACCGCTAGCGGGAGCTTGTATTATTTATGTAATGAAAAGTGGCTCTCGGCGTGTTACATTCTGTAAATCAGACATAATACTTCTTTAAGACGCTAGCGTTCCAACAGTTCTTAAGCTCCTTGTCGTCCATGCCCTTTAGAATGAAAGACCCGGGAGCAAGCTTCTTGGCTATTATGTAAGGACCTTCCCAATTAGCAGTCAGCTTCCCTTCAGTATGCGCTTTGCCAGTGGCTGCTGTTCTGCAAAGGACTAGGTCGCCAACATCTAACGGCCTTTCCAAGACTTTCTTGTTGTAAGCCTTGCTGATTCTATCTTTGTACGCATCTGCTTTTAGTTCCGCCATGAGCCTCGTTTTTGGCAAGAAATCCAGGTTCTCCCTGAGTGCTTAGTCATTCCTCTGAAGGTCTTGGTGCTTGATCCGGTAAGAGGGTAACCCCACCTCTACCGATAACACTGCTTCTGCCCCGAAGACTAGCTTGAATGGACTTTCTCCCGTTGCTTCCTTCTCTGTAGTTCTATTTGACCATAGCACTGCCGGTACCATTTCAGCCCATCCTCCTTTGAACTCATCTAGCTTTTTCTTTAAGGCATTCAAGATTTGTTTGTTCGCGGTCTTTGCTTGTCCGTTGATCTGGGGATGGCAAACGGCTGAGTATGCAATCTTCACACGAAATTCCGTTAAAAAAGCTTGTATGGGACGACAATCAAACTGGACACCATGGTCGAAGACGATGGCCATGGGAATCCCAAATCTTGTCATAATATTCTGCCAGATGAATTTCTTGACCTGATTTGCCTTGATCTTTACTGTCGACTCCGCCTCTATCCACTTTGTAAAGTAATCAATTCCCACTACTAGGAATCTCCTCCCTCCAGTCGCTGTGGTGAACGGTCCCAGGATGTCCATTCCCCACTGAGCAAACGGAATTGGGCATAAGATAGACTGCAATCATTGGCTGGCCTGTTAATGACGGGAGCATATCTCTGGCATTTATCGCACTTCTTGACGTAGCCCTGGGCATCCGCCAGCATACTTGGCCAGTAAAACCCAGCTCTCAATGCCTTAAGCGCTAAAGCCTTTCCACCAATATGGTTACCGCAAATGCCCTCGTGTATTTCTTCAAGGATTTTCACGGACTCCCATGCAGTTGCGCACTTAAGCAAAGGCAGACTGAATGACTTTTTGTAAGACTCATTTTGATATATGACGTACCAGCTTGCTTGTCGCTTCAGTTTCTTAGCGGACGAAGGATCATTGGGAAGCGTCCCCGTCAGCTTATAAGCTACCAGCTCACTAAACCATTCTCCCTGCTGGTTTATGTTGTTGACGGTTACGATCTTTTCTGTGATACTCTTTTCCTTCAGGATGTCTACCGTGACGGTCTTCTCGATGCTGAACGAGTCAGAGCTTGCCAATTTGGACAATGCATCCGCTTTAGTGTTCTCGGCCCTGGGTATTGCTTGAATCTCAAATTGATTCAATTGAGCAATCAACTCCTTGGCCTTTTCAAGGGCTGATTAACAGATCAGGTCAGGTCAGGTTCGGGTTCGGGTTGGCTATAAACGGGTTGGTACCCCTAGAACCTGAACCTGATCTGTTTGCTTAAACGGGTTTAAAATTAAAACCTGAACCTGATCTTTGGCAGATCAGGTCAACCCGAACCTAATCTGCCCCAACCTGATTTTTGGTACTTTTTAACATTAAAAAAAATCCAGACATTAATTGGTCATTTATCGTAAAGTTAGTAACCGAAATTTTAGATATGTAAAATCAGACATTAATTTTAACTAATAAGTTTGGGTTTTTAGTACCACCCACAAAGTGTTAAACACACACAAAAAGTCAAAAACAACATATTAAGTTCTAAGTTATTACAGACCAAAGTTTAGACCCAAAGGCCATTAATTAGCAATCCATTACAATAAACAGCAGCAAACACCCTCTTAGAGTATGGATGAAGAGAGTTGTGGACTTCCAACAACGGGACTTGGAGATGGACTTGGAGATGGGCTGGGAGTATCATCAGCTTCTTCTACTTTTAAGTTCATTATGTGGTCACATAAGTCCTCCATTTGAGGTTCCAGTTTTGCTACAAAGCAAGTCAATAAAAGAATTAGTATACATTATTCATTTATTCCATGAGAAATGATAGTACAAAGAAACTAAACAAACTCTTACCATCTCCGAAAGCCCAATCTCTAAGACATATTATAGCCTCCACAGTTTTCGGCTTCAAATAACTTCTATAACAATCCAAAACACGCCCACCAATACTGAATGCAGACTCCGAGGCCACTGTTGATATGGGAATCGCTAGGAAGTCCTTGGCCATCTTTGCAACTATGGGATACCGAATTTCATGGGTCCTCCAATAACTCACAAGATCAATGTTACTTGAACGAGGCAGCAAAGGCTCTTCAAGGTATGAATCCAAATCAGACCTGATTGTTTCACTATGTTGCTCGTTGGAGAAATCATCAAAATCCTTCAAGAGTAATAATTTTTTTTAAAAAAGAATCAAATAGAAGAAGAAGAAGAAGAAGAAGATAAATAAAAAAAATCAGAAAAAAAGAAGTAAGAATCAGACTTACAATCATGAATTCATCAGATGTGCCATCACAAGTAGCTTGAGCAGATCGACATCCAGCAACATTGTTGGTTGTTGCTGAAACTGATGACATAGTATAGCCATCATACAAGTGCTGCAACCTGTCCTTAACCTTGAATAACTCACTCTCATAATCAGCACCAGACCCATACACTTTATTAAAGCTCCATTTAATAAATTGCATCTTGAAACGAGGATCTAATACCACAACAACTGCCATGATTGTGCTGAACTCCGACCAATATTTCCCAAACTTTTCATACATCCTTGCTGCCATTCTTTGTATGAAACTATCAGAACTAGCCATTTCATCTTTCAACAACAATCTCACTTTCAGAACATTAGGGAAGCACAAATTGGCAGTTGGGTATTTTGAACCAGAAAACGCAACTGTAACTTCATAAAAAACTTTCAAGAACTTGAATATCTTTTCAACTCTCACCCACTCTTCCATAGATGGACAATGAATATAATTAGCATCAACTTTCTTAAAATGATTAAAAGCTTTTTTATAGTACAAAGCACTCTCTAGCATCAAATACGTGGAATTCCATCTAGTGGGCACATCTTGCTTCAATCCTTTAGAACTCTCTAATTCCACATGTGCAACACAACTCAAAAATCGTTGTTTTCGTGCTTGAGATCCTTTACAGTACTTAACACTCTCCCTCACCTTAAGAACAGCCTCATGAATCTCTTTCAAGCCATCATGTACCACTAGATTCAAGATATGAGCACAACATCTAACGTGGAAAAATTCCCCCCCACAAGACAAGTCAAGTTCACCCTTTAGATTTTCAGCAAAAACATCATTAGAAGAAGCATTATCTAAGGTAATAGAGAGAATTTTATTTTGGATCCCCCAATCCTTCAACATAATATAAACTTGATCACATAAGTGAACCCCGGTATGAGGAGGAGGCATGAAAGAAAAGTTCAAAATTCTCTTCTGAAGACACCATTGATTGTCTACAAAGTGGGCAGTTAAGGTGATATAACCATCAGTTGTTATAGAAGTCCAACAATCTGATGTTAGTGCAATCTTACCAGAAACCAACCTCAATTCATCCTTTAATTTATCTTTCTCCCTTTTAAACATTTTCATAACATCAGCTTTAATTGTGAATCGTGAAACAAATTTAGCATCAGGATGCAAGTAATTGAAACACCTCCTAATCGCTTCATACTCAACAAATTGGAAAGGTACGTAGGTCATGCCTAACAATTGCAAGAGCTAACAATTCACGAAAAACATCAACATCAAACTTAGGCATTCTATTCCCTAAACCAGAAGATGTTTTCTCAAGAATCATTTGACCAACATCCCTATACCTCATCATCTTGCAAGTTTTCAAATGACGTTTTAAGTTACCAGTCCCCATCTTACTGTCAACATTGAAAGATTGACCACATTTTTTACATTTGCATCTTAAGTTACCATTTTCATCCGGTTCGTCAAGAAAGTCATAATGCACCCACACACCAGAAGTTAATCGACGTTGGCGTTTAAAGTTCTTACCAACCAAAATAGGCTTATGGGGGACATTTCTCTTTGTCTCTTGCTTCCCAGATTTCTTACTGTCGTGAACCTCTTCCTGAACTTCCTCTTCTCCAGAATCAAGTTCAATTGGATCAGGAGACGTTTCATACTCCATAACTAAAAGGAAAAAGCAAAATCAAACATAATTAGTCGAATGTTAACAGTCAATATTAAGTTTTAAAAGTCCTATCAAAACATATAAGTTTTAACAGATTTAGCACTCAATATTAACACACAATATAAGTTATTTAACTTTATAGAAGTATAAAATTACTCAAAAAATTCGACACAAAGCATATAAAAACATAGCAAAACATATTCGAAAAATATGAACTTCTACATAATTGATAATACATACCAAAAACAGCAAAACGAAGATAAAGAAGAAGAAATACCTGACAATGTTGCTTCACCTTCGAAGCTTTAACTGAAACTCGAGAAAAAAGGAAAAAAAAACCCATTAAAATAATGATTATATAACAAAGACAAAAAAGAAGAAGGTAATAAAAGAAGAATAGCAAAAAGATTGAGAAAATAGTCAAATACCAAAGGAAATGGTGAGAAATGAGAAGCGGCGGAAAAGAAATGCCGAAATGGTGAGGGAGACTGGAGAGGAGAGTGACTTAGCTGGTTAGGTTAGGGCAATTATATATTTATATAGCATCCTCATTTTAGCTCATTTTAGCTGGTTGGACGTTTGGGGCTTTGGGCTTAGCCCAATACCAAAGAAAAACCGGACAAGTAAGACTAAAGAGAGATGGAATTTCAAATATCACCCTTGTTTTATTAAACGAGTTTAGGTGGGTTATTTTCGGGTTTAAAAATCTGACCTGAACCCGACCCATTTAATTAAACGGTTTAATAAGGTCAACCCGTTTAATTAAACGGGTTGAAAATCTCAACCCAAACCCGCTTATTTCAGGTCGGGGTCGGGTTCGGGTTCGGTAAACGGGTTGGGTCAGTTTTGCTCAGCCCTAGCCTTTTCTACGTATTTCAGCATGTTGGCTTCTCTGACTTCGAATTCTCCTCTTAGTTGGCCGCTAACCAACTGCGAATCCGTCTTCAAGTGTACATTCTTGGCACCCGCCGCCAAACACATTCTCAAGCCGGCAATTGCTGCTTCATATTCTGCTTAGTTGTTTGACGCCGGGAAAGCAAACTTGATGGCAAACTGATATGAATTTCCTTCATGGCTGGTCATCACTATACCTGCCCCGGATCCGCTAACAGCGGAAGATCCGTTGACTTCCAGTAGCCAGGTCTCCTTTTGCTCCACTTCTTCCTCCTCATATGAGGCTTCCACAATAAAATCCGCCAGGGCCTGCGCTTTGATAGCGGTCCTGGGCTTATGCTGTATATCGTATTCTGATAGTTAAAAGGCCCATTTCAGTAAGCGGCCAGAACTATCCATCTTTTGCAACGCTTTTTCTTGCGGCTGATTGGTTAAAACTTGGATGGGATGACAGTCAAACTATGGCCCGAGTTTCCTGGCGGCAATTATCACAGCCAAAGCCATTTTCTCAACCAGCTGATAACGGCTCTCTAGACCGTTAAGAATGTGGCTGACAAAGTATATTGGCTGCTGCCTCTTCTCCTTTTCCATCAATAACACGGCCGTGACTGTTTTAGGCGAGGCCGAGATATATAATTGCAATACGTCTCCAGTCTCGGGCCTTGTAATGGTGGGTAAGTTTTTCAGGTGCTCTTTTACCGCCAGGAATGCTTTGCTTTGCTCCTCTCCCCACTCGAACTTCTTATTTTCCTTTAGTAGTGCAAAGAAAGGCAAAGCCTTGTCTGCTGATTTTGAGATGAATCGAGTGAGGGCTGTCATTCTTCCTGTCAGCCTTTGAATGTCCTTGACGCTTTTTGGTTCGGGCAGATCTGCGATGGCTTGAACTTTGTCTGGATTCGCGTCAATCCCTCTCTTGCTAACCAAAAAGCCTAGAAACTTCCCTGCTCTCACCCCAAAGACACATTTCTTTGGGTTAAGCTTCATCTTATATTTCCTCGATGTTCGGAAAGTTTCTTTCAGGTCGTCTAAGTGCTCGCGGTCAATTTTGCTTTTGACAATGGAGTCGTCAACATATGCTTCGATGTTCCTCCCCCTCTGATCCGCAAATACTTTGTCGACCAGCTTTTGGTAGGTAGCCCCCGCATTACGGAGCCCGAACGACATTGCCTTATAGTTATATACACCACAATCCGTGATGAACGCAGCTTTTTTCCTATCGGCCTCGAGCAAGCTGATATGATGATAGCCCGAGAATGCATCCATAAAGCTTAGTAATGCATGACCGCTAGTAGAGTCTACTAGCTGATCTATTCTCGGTAATGGATAACAGTCCTTTGGGCAGGCTCTGTTGAGGTCCGTGAAATCCACGCACATCCTCCATTGGCCGTTAGCTTTGTTCACCATGACCACATTGGCCAACCATTCTGGGTAATCACACGGCTCAATGAAATCAGTCGCCAGAAGCTTATCAACTTCCTCTTTGATGGCCTTATTCTTCACAGCAGAAAAATTTCGCTTCTTTTGCTTGATAGGTCGGACAGTGCTGTCAACATTCAGAGGATGTACCATCACAGCCGGGTATATTCCCGGCATCTCAGCCACCGAGAACGCAAAAACATCAGCGTTTTCTCTTAGGAGAGTCACTAGGTTGACCCGGACCTCTGGGTCCATGTCCGTTCTGACATCAACTGTTCTTGCAGGATCCTCTGCCAGCATCTCCTGATTCGTTTCTCCATCAGGCTTGGGCCTTGGCGTACCATCGGGTCTAGATTCCAGCTCCTCCGTTGATATTTCCATCATCTTCGCATCCCCTTTCTCGGATTCGGCTTCACTCGCCAGAGCTTTCCTCTGGGCTCGCCTCTGCTTTCGAGTTGGCGGACTCGGATCTTCTACCGGAATTCTCCTTGCCGGCTGCTTTAATGCTGTTAGATAGCATGATTTTGCCATCTCCTGATTCCCTCTCAACTTCGCTGTCGTCCCAAGATTGGAAACGTACAGCATTGTAAGATGGTAAGTTGACACAACCCCTTGGACGTCATGGATGAAGGGACGTCCGATAATTGCATTGTAAGCCCCTGGTACGTCAACTACCAGAAATTCCGCCATTACATCCCTGGCGTTCTCATCTTCTGCTACCTTGATCGGTAGGGTTATCAATCCTTCGAGAATCACTGACGCCCCCGTGAAACCTATCACCGGACAGCGAACGGGCTTCAAATGTTCCCGGCCAATCATCAATTTCTCAAAAGTCGAGAAATATAATATGTTAGCAGAACTTCCTCCATCTACAAGAATTCTATGGATCAGACAGTTTGATACTTTCAACGTGACCACCAGAGGGTCATCATGGGGGTAAACAACGTGCTTCGCGTCTTCCACCGTGAAAGACATTGCATGCATCACTGGCGGCCTTCTCCATTGCATGGTCTCGTTGAAATTAACCTGGTGCCTGAACTCTTTCAGGCTAGCCTTTGCTCCGTTCACGCTGCCGCCATGAATCGGACTGCCGCTTATAACATGGATTTCGGCAATCCGCAATTGCACATTCTGGTTATTGGGCTTGACCACGTCTCCATTTTTTGACTGAGCCTTATACTGAGTAAAGTAACCCCTTCTTATCAGATCATCCAGGTTATCCTTCAAATGCCTACAATTCTCAGTAGTGTGACCATGATCCCCGTGAAAGTCGCACCACTTGCTCTTATCACGGTTTTTGTGAAACATTTGCTTTGGACGTTGCCATTTATCGTTGTCCTTGTTCATTAGGTATATCTGAGCTCTTGGGGTCGTGAGCTGCGTATACGCATCGAACTTATCTTTGCACTCGAACCTCTCGCGGTCATTTCCATTCTTGACCACGTTTGACTCTTGCTTACTGTCATCGCGGCCGCGATCATTTTCGCGACCCTTTTCCTTCTTCTACTTGTCATCTTTCTTTTTCTCAGGCTCGCGGCTTTGGCTGCTCGCTGCCTTATCAAACTCCTCACCTCTGATGAAGTCGTTTGCCTTTCTTAAGACTGGTTCTAAAGATGTGAAGGTTTTGCGGCCCAGGTAGCTCCTGAACGCGGATCCCTCCCTCAGCCCTGTCATTAGAGCTAGGACGGCCACGTCTTGCTGAAGACGAGGAATAGTGACCACCTCGGCATTAAAACGGCCAAGGAATAGTGACAGACTCTCATTCTCACGCTGCTTGATAGATAACAACTCGCCGGTTGTGCGCTCACAGCGCCTATTGCTCACGAGGTGAGTGCTGAACATAGATGAAAGCTGAGAAAAACTAGAAATGTTACCAGCCTGGATACTCTTAAACCACGTCTGGGCAATCCCGGTCAGAGTAGACGGAAAAACGTTACACCAGATGGCGTCCACCTGTGTGTACAAATACATATGCCCTTCATAGGCTGCAACATGGTCATCTGGATCTGAAGTGTTGTCGTACTTGCAGGACGGCATCTTGATCCGTGGTATGGGGTGGTTCAAGATTTCTGGAATGAAGGGAGGCAACTTAGGCTTAATCAACAAATGCCCGCCACGAGAATAGTTGCTTACACCGTTGGTGCTATATTCTCGATGAGAACGGCTTTGAATCTCATCCTCGGAATTGTTGAGATTCTCAGTCTCTAGGACAGCTTCTTCGTACTCTGGATCATCGATTAGTCTCTCCATCTTGCGTCCTTCTTGAGTGAAGGTACGCAATCTCCTTACTGGTGGGCTGTCAGCGTTGCGACCAGTCAAGGGCGCCACCCGCCTACGAACTTGACCAACTCTTGCATTAGGAGTAGGGGATTTGTTAGGCTGAGGAGTACCCGCTTATAACATTTGGATGAAGGACGCTACAGTTTGTAGCTGCTCAGGAGAGAATTGATTTAATTGAGCCAGGTTGAATGATCCGCCACCAGTGTTTACCTGAGACACATTGTTCTCAGGAGTTTGCTGCTCATTGACGTTCTCGGCCATCCTGGTGTTGAACTGAGGTGTACCGAGTGGTCCGGTAATGAAGGGAGGTGTAGATCCCTGACCGGTTTCAAACCCTGATGGATCACGGCTGTCATTGTTTGCTCTATCCATGATAGCGTTCACAAAGATGGGAGGCCCCCTCCTTCTAGCGCCAAGTTGTTTCGGTTGAGAAACGGTTGTCGGTCTTGAAAAGAGTCCGTCAAGAATTGGAGTTGGCGTCCGCTGGGGAATAACTGCACAGGAAGCAAACGTGAACTACCCCCGAGGGGGATGCGAGGAAACCCCCTCCGACGCTCAAGTCAGCACGTGTCCAAATAGGATTTAGAGAGAGAAAGTAGAGAGAGAGAGAGATAAGAATTGTCAGTGTGAGAGAATGTACCTGCAGAATAGTGCTAGTGGGGTATTTATAGAAGTACTATTCCTCTGACAGGGTGCGTAATCCTTTTACACGTGTACGGTTGTGGTGTGCTTGACAGAAGGGAAGATTCCTCTATTTTGTCTTGTTAGGCGACCGCCAACGTTGTCGGACCATGTCAATGAACTGACTTGTTTAGAGTTGTAGGCGACGTTTGCTACGTTCACGTCCGTTGTTGTGTTCGCGGACTCCTCAGGGAAGTCTGCTAACGTACTTGGGTTATACCCATACACGACCTGAAGTTACGGAGAGAAACACGAACTCGACACGAACACGGACACGAACACGAACACGAACACGAACACGAATGACACAAAGTCAACCCGAACCCGATTAGTTACATTTATCATATTATGCAACTATTCCACTTTTTATATAATTTTTGATATGTTTGGGGGCCAACCCGAAATCGACACGAAACCAAACACGAACACGACCCACTGACACGAATTGGCAGCCCTACCACCACGTCGTCCTAGCTTTAGCAAATAGATTAGGTTGACGGTTGCGGCCGGTGAAGGCAAATGGGTTAGGCCTGAGTGAACCCAACTGAACTGAACTGAATATAACTGAACTGAATTGAATTCAACTGATATTGTGAGAGGAATTTTTCTGAACTGAACTAAAGTGTGAGAGGAATTTGTGTGAACTGAACTGCAATAGTAATTTGTCTAAAACCGAACTATACTGAATTGAATTGTACTGAATTTGTCTCAACTGAACTAATAAGGGCATGTTCTCTTCGGCATAAAACAACTGAACTGAACTGAATTGAATTGAACTGAACTGAATTAAATTATAACTAATTAATGGTAATGATAATAATTTAGGAATTGAACTGAAAATAAGTTGGGGAGAACATACCCTAAATTGAATGTCCATTAATTCAGTTCACAAGAACAAGGCCTTAATAGGTATGAGAACTATTTGTGAACAAGCTCGGTTAAAGTTTGGTCGAAGCAAATTAAAGTTCCAAGCGTGTTTAGTTGGTGAGCCGAGCCCCAACGACCCAACATGTACATCTTGTTTCTTTTTTGAAAGAGAAATTTCATTATATTAAGAATGTTCTTCTCCAAACTATGTCTAACATTTTGACATATTTTGGAGAAGAACATTCTTAATATAATAATGTTGAGTGCATCCGAACATCCAATACCTTCACGTTGATACTCTTGAATTTCATCCAATGAGAACAATTTGACATACCTACAAACATACTAACAAGACTCACAACTCCCACAAGGGAGAAGGAGACCTCCATAACAAAGACAAAAGTCCCCATAGCAGGGTTCGAGAAACTCTCATAAAGAACGACTAATTTATTCAACAAAACAAGATTATAAACTAAAAATTGAACATAAGAGGCGAAAAGGGGCTTACCATGGATGGGAACATCCACGGCGGCCCTCACATATGCGAGAGGGAAAAAAAAGGAGAATAGGGGACATTACATGTACGTCTTGTTTAGTACCTGTAGTTTTTTTTCCTCAAAAACTGATCACATTAGTAATTTTTTATATTTCTGTGAAAGTAAATCAATAAATCACTATGTAAATCATCCTTTCCTTATTTATTGATTAAATGTTATCCTATATTCCTATTAAGTTGAAGACATATGTACTTTTTTTGGCCGTTGGACTATATATTATTTGGGTTGTTTTGTCTAGGACCCTTAGTTATTCATGTTGGTTTTGCTTAACAAGCCAAGTTTGAAGAAGAATTTTAAAAGCTCATTTGAGCTCGATCTATATTAAGACACGTATAATTCTTATCAAGCTCAACTCGATCGGCTCAACTCAACCTACTTGCAACACTGACTAGGTTGGCTCATTGTTTGAGTCAATAATAAACTAGTTAGAATTTACACAATCCAAACCTAACCTTAATTTAAAATAAATAATATAAGGTGTTTTATCATAAAAATTATAATAGAAACAAGATTTCCTTATTGCAATAAAAGGATAATTGAGGGAGTATGTCTTGATCAGAAAATGAAACATTTAGCTACTCATGTCCCACCAATTGGCCATCAGGCAATATAATACAAATACATTCTCATAATGATTAGGTTGATAACGACATAATTAAAAGCAATAACACATTCATAGTTATAATTTTGAGGAAACGATATATTGATACATCTCAATATCTCAAATTCTCAATGAATAAAGAGAGGACTGTGAACCGTTTACACCAAATTACCAAAGAATAGCTGTTAATCTGTTATGGGTAAATATATATGTTTGGCAAAAGGCTACATGCCTGTTTGTCTGTGGGTGAAATGGACTATCAACTTTATGTAGACGGTAAAAGAATAGTGTCTTACATTACATTTACATACCACCAATTAGTGGTAGTTGGACTTGTTAAAGTTGTTGCTGTTACTTGTTAGAAATAGTTAGGTAGATGGCTTTAATGCTGCTAATAAGTGGACGGGGAATCTATTATATAACCTCCTTCCAATGTAGCTTCTAGCTTCAAGACTAGGCTCGCCCTGGGTTCCTTGGGTAAAATAGGATAGTATGCTCCTAGACGGGTTGAGATCATATGTCCCATATAACATCCTAAATGTTATAGGTGCGCACGATTTTACACTTAGGCGCACCGCGCACCCATGGGCCATGATGTTGGGGGCATGAAGCATGATAAAATGCATGCACAACTTAAATGCACCGTCTATGCATACATATACCCAGCTGCATAATAGACGTGTTAGCTACATGGTTCCAAGGAAAGATGTGAAACTACAAGCGACAGGAACAAAATATAAGAAGTATCAATGCAACGTTCTATAGGGTGATTCTCCTGGTTTTATTTTTCTTCGAACATCAAGTGAATAACAATGAAGGTAAATCTAAGAAAGAAACAAACACCATTCACATAAATACATAGTAAATGTCTTAGATACACATTCTGACAGACAATGTCCTTGCTTGTGTGATAAGTCCAGGACAAAATTAAGCAACCTTCCAGAATGAAAAATGAAGGCAGAGATCAGGAAAAGACTCTGGATATACCAGCAGTGTAAGAGTACGTACAGGAGACTTCTTATCTAGTACCAACTACCAAGCGACAGAATCGCCGACTAAAGTGGGAGTCTATGCACTGTAGTCTGTAACTCCAAGATTAGTCCCCAAATGTATGGTTCCCGTTTCAAGTTCTTGTCGTCGTCGTCGATGTCGTTGTCGAGCCGGGCCTGCCATCTGTTGGCATTCGGCAATTATGAACTCTAATAGTGAAGGACAGGGCATGTGGTCTTTTTGTACAAAGGCCTATCACGATTGTAGTACCATTTCTTCACAGTACAAATCTAATGTCAAATCAACGGAATAAACAGCAATAACAACTCGAACAACGATGCTCAAATTTTGAGGCAAACGCAGAGAAGTGATGTTTTCATTAACGGAAATAGTGATCAAATAATTGAGGAAGGAAGAAGGTGACAATTCTCATTCTATGTATATATTCCAACTTACATATATACTTCTATACTTTTATATGATAATAGGAATAATAAAATTGTAGCATAAATCTGATAATGATAGCTAGTAGTATATACTTGTATCTATCTCATAGCTAGCTCTTCTTGGAATCTAAGTGTCCAGCTGAGCTACCAACTTGTTCTGCTGCTTTGTTCTGTTTTATAATCATCCTTCTTTCTACAATGACGTTTCAGGATCTTCAACGCACCTAGTACATACATATGAGAAAGAGTGATACCATCTGCAGTGGCCGCCCCCGAGTCAGGGTGCGTTCTCTTCACATAATAACTTATGTGAACTCAAGTTATTCGACTTGATCTCACCTTATGTTTACACATGATTGGACTTGATCAGTTAAGGTGAAGAAAACGCACCCTAAGATCCCAATGTGCTTCTTGGGAACGAGTGATACCAATTGTAGCGAGCGCCTACCAAAGTCCCAAGTAAACTTGTAGCTAGGTAGTGGACCTAGCCTTTGAGTGGACCTTACAGGAACCAAACGAATGGGGAGGCTTTGGCTTATCTCAATTCCGAGCTTCCACGCTTCGTGGCTTAGAAGATTGCAAATTTGCAAATTCAATTTGTATGTTGCTGTAAGAAATCCTCAACCTGAAATTTCTCAATCTTGAATAACTTAACCATTTGTTTCCTTCTTTTTCCTGCCTTGCTCAAATTCGAATCGAGTTGGAGCCATTGTATCCGTGGTCGTCCGTCTCCGGTTTGCCGGGATCAATACCCCTTTTTCGATCTTTTAAGCATCACCAAAAGATACAGAAAGATTCTGTTTCTCGCTACCTTTTACCATCTCAGTTTTGACCAAATGCAATCACATCCTCTCTGCAGAACTCAATTAGCCAAAGTACCGAATATTCAAATAGCCAGAACATATCCAATAACCGAGAATCTGAGATTATGCTGAAACTTACACAACTTGGTACCCAAATCAACCATTTATAAAACCCACAAACTTAAATCACAAATATCAAACTCCCAAATGACGCTCTTTTCCCCTCAATAATGCATTGACTAAGAAACCCAAATAACAAATCTCAACATAAATGTTCCCCCCGTAAAAAAAAAACAGCTAGCTAGCATAGAAAACAATGGGGGCATAATTATACTACTCTCAATCAAAGAATTTTGCTTCAATCATGAAAAAGAAGTCAAGCACTTTTTGTCTACCCACTGAGTAATCTAGTCACTAGAGATAGACATTAACAATTAGTCGAATTCAACTCAGCAGAATTAACTACTTTTTAATTGTCTATGTCTAGTGGGTAGTCTACGGGTAGATGTATCAATCTCCGAAACCAAAAAGAGTTCAACTATTGGCTTCACTCACTCTTATCGAAGCACCAAATAGCTCAAGCATGCATCGGACCCGGTGTAGACCCGACAACCCGACTTGGAGAATTAAATACGGGCGGAGGTGCACCAATCACAGGCATTGGCATATCAATAGGCGGTGGCGGTGGCGGTGATGATGGAAGTAACGGAGATGGCGGCGGAGGTGGCATTACTGGGTTTGATTCTGGACTCGGAGGAGGATACGGGTTTGGGCTTGGGCTTGGAGGTGGGTATTGGTTTGGGCTTTGAGGTGGGTTTTGGTATGGGCTTGGAGGTGGGTTTTGGTATGGGCTTGAAGGTGGGTTTTGGTATGGGCTTGAAGGTGGGATTGGGTCTGGGTTGGTGCTGATCAATGGGTTGGGATTTTGATTTGGAAACTGGTTAAGTCCAGTAGGAGTATTACAGGAAGAATCAGATTGAGAACAAGTGTGAGATTTGCGGATGCCATGTTTTATGAGGGTGAAGCCCAATATAAGGCCCGTTACAGCTAGAACTATTACAATGAAGATGAAGATCTTTGTTGCTTTTCCTACATAACACATTTCTTCTTTTTCTTTAGGTTGGGGAAATGTTGGAGTTGAAGTTGAAGGAGAGAGAAAATGGGAGGTTGAGTTAATTGAAAGTGGAGTGATGGACTGATGGTGGGGGTGAAGAAGACGAGGTAAGTGAGTATTGAGTAAGTGAAGTGAGTGGGTGAATGGAAAAATTAATTTGGTGGTGTGGTGGTGGCACGTGACTACCAAATTGACAAGTGTTTGGACAACACGTGATATTACAGCTCAGCTAACATAGCCTCTATGGACTATGATATGGCCATATGGATTATGGCCTATGGCTTTGAGGCTTTTAGCACAAGTGTCCAACCTCCGCCCTCTATTCTCCAATGGAGTCGTTGCCAAAAATTCCAACCGGTAAGAACTAAGGGGGCGTTTGGTTGGGGGGTTATAAGAAAGGGAAAGGGAATCAGGTAAGTTGATTCCTTACTATTGCTTGTTTTTTGTTTCATTCAATCATTCCCTTTACCCTTGCTACCCCCAAACTCCTCTACATTGATTCCCTATCCCCCCCAAGGTTTCGATTCTGCTTTCTCTCCTCTAACTCCATGGTCAACTTGACCACCACCCCACCACCACAACCCATCACACTAGTCACCTGGACCACCATCCAACTACCCCACCACCATCATGACAACCACCCCACCACCACCACAACCACGTAACCACCACGACACCACCACCGAACCCTACCCCACCACCACCACGAATCACCGTGAAACCCACCCCCACCACAACCACGACACCACCACCACATCCACGAAACTACCACGACGCCACCACCCAACCCTACCCCACCACAACCACACCCACAAAACTCCACCCCGCCACAACCGCAACCACAAAACCACCACAACAACACGAAACCACCGCAAGCCCACCACAACCACAACCACAAAACTCCACCCCGCCACAACCGCATCCACAAAACTCCACCCCGCCACAACCGCATCCACAAAACCACCACAACACGAAACCATCGCAAGCCCACCACCACAAAACCATCGTCCACGAAACCACCACAACCACGAAACCACCGCATCAACCAAACCCCCATCCTAACCACCGAAAACACCACCCTAAACGGCCTGAAAAATCCCCATAGAAACGAAAGAAAAGTATATAAAAACAATGGAATAACCTTCTCTTACCCTTGATTATGGTTTTAGATGGTCAAAATCGGCCATAAAAACTTCAGATCTGAAGTTTTTATGGTCGAATTTGACTTTTAAAACCTCAAAATTGAACTTTCATGGTGGTGGAGAAGGAAAAAAGAGAGAAGAGAGGTGGTGAGAGGGCGGCGGCAGCAACGATGGGGTGGACGGCGGCAGCAACGATGTGTGGGCGGCGCAGCAATGATGTGGGGCGGCGCAGCAACGGTGAAGGGCGGCGGCGAGGTGGTGGCAGAGGTTGTTGGGAGAGAAAGGGAGAACACATAGGGTGGAGCTATGGTGAGAGTAGAAAGAAATATATAACAACCAAACAACACTTTTAATCAAAGGGTTTGGCTTTCCATTCTCCTTGTTTCTCTTTCTTAAACCCTTTCCCTTTCCCCATCAGTAACCAAACGCCCCCTAAGAGCATTATTATTGGTGAATGAAAAAAAAGATCATCCCACTCTCTTTCTAACTTTCTCTCTCTAAAATAATTACATCCCACAATATTTTCCCACTTTCTTCTTAACAATGAACCAAAAAAAAGATCATCCCAACTACTTTTACCCACCCAACTACCTTTTTACCCCACCCAATTGTTTTTTCTCTCTCATCACCCAACCACCACTATACAATATTTTTATTATTTACTTTTTAATAATATTTAATATTTATTACTAATTGATAAAAAAATTAATTAAATAAATACATAATTAGCGTTTTTAGCACTAACTAAATTAAATGTACAAAAATATTGTTTATTTTTTTTAGAGTGTAAAAGTGGAAGATATTTCATATAAAATAAGCAAAATTATAGAAAATTAGTAAATAGCTAGAAAAAAAAGTTGTCCAAAATATTACAAAATGGGTCTCTATTTGTAGATCTCTGAAAAATAGAGCCATTGGTAATTTTTTTTATTTTTTTTGGCTTTGTATTTTTTAAGATATTGCATTTTTAATATTTGTAATTGTATTATTTATCTAACCTATCAGAATTTGACACTTGTCAAATTCTGACACACGCGTCAGAAATCTGACGAAAGATAATTTTTTTTGGCTTTCTCTCAGCCAAAACGACGAGTTTTGGTCAGTTTCACTAAAACTCGTCGTTTTGGCTGGGGGAAAGCCAAAAAAAATTATATTTTACCAGATCAGGCGGTGGGTCCCACTCCCACGCCTGATCATGGTTTCAATCGTCCCATACAAATTTTTTTTGCCAATCAACCCACAGTCTTTATTTCATTCATTGTTAAGGGGGGTTTTTTAATATCAAGTATGTAATCTTTTTTTTTCAATCACCATTAAGGATGCCCTAAGAACATTAGAGCAACCATATTTTTATAATTAGATACAAATATCAAAACAGATTTAAACTTTATTTAAAAAAAATCATCTAAATAGTTTTGTGATGCATGGTACGGTTTGGTTTTTACGAAGATTTAGATCAAACATAAACCGCAAACTACGGTTTGCTTGAATTAGAATCACAAAACAACCCACAATTTTGAAATCGCAAACCAAACGAAACCGTGAAAAACGGTTTAGATTGCGTTTTGGTGTGGTCTGAACCATACTCTAAACAGATGCCCTAGCTCTATGTACACCGAAGAGTAAATGAATATGCATCTTATCAAATGAATATGCATGTATCTTATTAGATGAGGATACGTTTTTTCAAATGAGTATGTATTAAATCAGTATATATATTTTCAAATTTATATGAATTTTTCAAATAAATATATATCTGAACAAATGAGTATGTAACTTTTCAAATAACAACACCTAAAGAGAATGGTTTGTTGTTTAATACGATTCTTGATACTTAAAAGTTTTTATGCCAAGCATGCATGTCCAAAAGATTGAAAAACTCATGATCAACATAAAGTAGGAAAATAACAAGCCACACTAAAAGCAAAACATGACTTGCCTTAAGTCATACTAGCCTTATATGTACACTGTGCGGGCAAAAATATATACTTTTTCCGTTCCATAATAAGTGAAACACTTACTATTTTAGAACGTTTCAAAATAAGTGAAGCATACCTTAAATGGAAAAAAGAAAGTGACAAAATGACAAGAGTACCCATCACAAACTTGTGTGGTTTGCTTTTCTCTCTCCTCCTTTTGATAATGAAAAGGGTATTTAATGACTTTTTGGCTTTTGAAAGTGATGTTTATTAAATCTTGTGCCCAATCCCTATGTTTCACTTATTATGGAACGGAGGAAGTACAATTTTGCATAAAAATCCAATATGTAAAAGTTATTGGAATAGAGAAGAGGAATAAGATTATGTAAGCGAGAACAGTAAGATATTGAAAATTTGTAAAATTTAAAAACTGTAAAATAAAACACTTTGAAATGTGTGTAACAATTATTCATAGGACTTGCGTGCAGGCCCGACCCTTAGCATGTCCAAAATGGGACTCAGAACATGGCCTCATTTTTAGAGGGGCCCCCATTTTAGATAAATAAAAGGAAAAATTGATTTTATCAGTCCCAACTTTGGGCGTCCTGACAAAAACAGTCCCAACTTTCGTTTTTTATTGTTCAGTCCCAACTTTTGGGGATACTTTACACACGTGGACCTAGCAGGTTACCAACCTGCTAATGCAGGTAAACAGTAGTCACGTGCTTCCACGTGACCTTTTTAGTTAACTAAACCCAGAATTTCCCCCCAAAACACAATCTCACAGTCTCCTTCTACCTTCTGCAAAAAACCCAGATTTTCCCCTCAAAAACTTAGAATTTTGCAATTCTCCTCCCATGGCAGCACAACACTCATCAGGCTCCAGCAATTCAAGGGGGAGTGGAAGAGAGGTTCAACTGAAATGCTACCATAACATCCCTGCAAGACAAAGAACCTACAAGCATGGAGCGAACACGGGGAAGAAATTTTTGGGTTGTTCGAAGTGGCCTGTAAGTGCTAAATATTTGTCCTTTATTTATTGAATTACGAAAATTATCAATTTTTTTGCTTTTGTTTAAGGTTAAAATTAAGTAAAATTAGGGCTTTTAATTTCTTCTCCTGAAATTTAACTTAGGGCACATCTGATTGTGGGTTCTTCAAATGGGAGGAGGACAATGAAGGCCAGTGCCATGGATGTGAGTTTGATGAAGTTAATGGAGCAATACACAATAATTGGTGAATTTGAATTGCAGTTCAAAGGTGTGGAGGAAAAGTTGCAGAAGTTGAAATTGAAGAAAGAGAAGATGGAGGAAGTAATGCACAGTATGAGTGATGAAATGTTGAAGATGCGTTTTGAGAGTTTGAAGACTGCCAAAGGGGAAAATTATGTTGTAATTGCTTTAGGCTTGTCAAGGGTTCTGTTTGTAATCCTTGCAATTTGGTTATACTAAATTAAGCTTGCTAGTAATGAATTAAGGTTAGAAGTAGGTTTTGGTTGGTTGTATCTGTGGTGATGGAATGAAGCAAAGTATGAACTATTTGTAATCTGAATTATCATGAATGCTATTGATATGAAAAGCTTATTTTGCACATTTGTTGTTCTTCAAATATAGCACAAAATTGAGTGATATTGGAGAGCTTTTTGGCAAGCTGTAATTGCACTATAACAAAAACAGATAATACATTACTGTCATACATTACAACAGAACCCTTGAGCAAGTTTCAAAGCTCATACAAAAAAGGGTGTTGTGAATACAAACAAGTTCCATGAAAACAAAAATTACCCTAAATATAGTTATATATGTTCCAAAAATCAGACCCAAGGCTTGTTGATGGCAAAAATTACCCTAAACATAGTTATATATGCTAAAAAAAATTGGTGGTGCTTGTTGAAGCTTGGCTACCTAGACCCAAGGCTGATTGGGAGCCTTGTGTTTGCATCCTCCCCTATACATCCAAAGAAGATAGAACAGTTAGTTAATGGCAATAACTTAACAACATAAGCTTCATCTTCTCATTACAAAGTGTTTAACTTACATTAAAGTAAGTTGACCCATCATTGCCAACAAAGACACCAACCCCAGCAAGTACCTGAAATATGTAAAACCAGGTGATCAAAAATTGTTACACACTCAAAGAACAAAAAAAAAGGAAACCCACTCACATTTCCTCTGCCTCCATTACTTCCACCTCTCCCCCTGCTCCCTCTACCCCTTCCATCTCCTCCTCCCCTAGAGCCCCTCCCAGTTCTAGTAGAGGCCCTTCCTGCACCTCTGGACCCTCTTCCATCTCCTCCTCCCCTAGAGCCCCTCCCAGTTCCAGTAGAGGTTCCTGCACCTCTGGACCCTCTTCCAACTCCTGTTCCTCTTGAGCCCCTACCACCAGCAATTGTTCTCCCATTTCTTCCAGTTCTTGATGGTTGTGCAATTACATTTGAAGCATGTTCAGATGTAATGTCTGATACAGGAGTGGCTGATGTTGATGCTTGATCTACTCTTTGCCTTTTTTCAGCAGCAGTTGCAGCACTGTCCTTATTAGGACATCTTCTCTTGTTGTGACCTTTCCCCTTACAAACACTACAGTGCATCTCAACACCATGCTTTGTCAGCTTCCCAGGCTTCTTTGGGTCCTCATGTGGGTCCTTGATTCTGTTTTTTTTAGGCCTCCCTGGCCCTACCTTTATTGGGGGTGGTAGCAATGGATAGTCCACCTTAGTCCAGTGTCTTTCACCTACACATGGAGGTATGGAGTTGGTATATGCCTTAAGGTATGTGTCTATCTTATACCAGTCAGAGACATACTCCTCAGCATTGAAGTTACATAGGAAGATACATGCCACTGCATGGCAGCATGGAATACCAGTTAGATTCCATTTCCTGCATGTGCAACTCCTAGCCTTTAAATCAACTGTCAGTGTATCCATGTAATAACTAACTTGGAAAACGGTTGGTGAAGAAGGGATTGGATTGCAAAGAGTATCAGCTTCCTTAGCCTTCTCCAATTTGGCTTGAATTCTAGGGCAGATATGTGAGGTTCTCTTTTCCATGTCTTGTTTTTTAAGGACCAATCTCTGCATGAGGGCAGTTCTTATGTCTTCAAGCATGTAAATGAGATGCTTTGTCCTTGCTTGGATAATATATCCATTAAATGTCTCAGCAAGGTTGTTAACTATAACATCCACAGTTGTGTCAGTCTTCATAAAAGCTCTGTAAAACAGCTTTGGATCATAACTTCTGAACCCCACAACTGCATCTGGGTTCAGCTTCCCCATTTCTTCCAATGCTTCATTATAATCTGTGAGGTTGTATGCCTTTGCAGCCCTCCAAAAAATCATCTTCATCTCATCTCCTTTGAAGTCTTTATGCCAGTGAGCAAATATGTGCCTAGCACAATGTCTGTGCTCAGCACTAGGCAATATATTTGCTACTGCACCTAGAATTGACTTCTCACACATAACATTAAACAAACATGGAAATCATTAATATGCAATAAATACAAGGAAGTGTTTAATACAGTGCAAAGTTAAAAGATAAAGTATACCTGATGCTCATCTGATATAATAGCTAAGTGGCTTCCATCACCAAGTTTCAAAGACCTTTGAAGCTCAGAATGAACCGGTGCCAACCTGTCATTGTTTTCCCCTCAACTACGCCCAAGCTACTCGGGTACATTTGATCATTTGCATCCCTTCCAATAGGCCGCGTAGTTGCCCTCCAAGGAAGGTCTTCGGAAACAAGCATCCACACACAACACCTTCCTACATCCTTCTATCCACCCTTTTTTTATTTCATCAAAACAAACAAACATCCTTTGGAAAACAGGCTCTGGTCCTCTTTGTATTGGATTATTCACCAAAGTGATGACACTGTGTGGACTACCATCTTTCAATGTCCTTATATAAGTTCCAAGTTTGTTGTAGTGCTCTTTCATTGAGCCATGAAGCATCTAGTGGGCATGATATTTCACCTTATAAGCAAGGTCTTTCTTTATCAAGACCCTGAATGCTCTTCTAACTGTTTCCTGAATTTCCTTAGCTGGCCAATGGGGTCTGTTTTTGAAAATTTCTAGGAATTGGGATGCCATCCATCTGGACTTCAACTCGTCTATTCTTACGCATGTTCCTAGTACATGTGTGGGTTCCACTCACAGTCTTTAGTACAAAAAGGCTCTTCTACTATCCCAGGACCCATATAGCCTAAATGGACAACTTGTCAAACATTTCACTTCCAATCTCGCCTCTCTTTTCTTGTTACTAGAAGTGAATGTCAGGTTTTTACCTTGAATTACAGCATACTTTGCAACTGCCTTCCTAAACTCCTCTCTGTTTGGGAACCTATAACCCACCCTCCATTCAAATATTGTAAAGTCAGTTAGCTCACTGACAATAACCCTCCTCTGCCTTCTTTTCCTCCCAGTGACATCATCATCCTCACTATCTCCTGGAGTCAACTCTGCTTCATCACTCTCTTCATATTCACTTACATAACCTTGCTCATTAATATCCTCAACATTGGGTACATTAGGTGTAGAAATTGAAGCTCCTAGCTTACCTTGAGCTGCTTCTTTTTGAAGCCGTTGACCAAGCTCATACAACTTACTTGCCGGCGTCCTTTCACTCTCTCCCTTGCATCCCTCAATTCATCATCTGAACTATCACCTTCGTCAGGCTGATTCACAGTTTCCCATACATCTTCACCATCTCTCAGTTCTTCATCTGCACTAAACACTTCTTCTTCTAAATCTAATTCTCTTAAATCATCATCTGAACCCTCTGTCTCAGGCTCATATAACCCATCAGACTCACTTGAATAACACTCATCCTGACCAACTAAATCTTTCCAAGGAATAGGACTGTCTGGCCTATTATCATACCAATCATAGTATTCAGGTGGTAGGTTGTTTGGATCAGTTGGTGGGGAAAGAGTTGGGTTAGTTTCGGCTTCTTTGGGTGGGTTAGTTTTGACTTCTTTGGGTGGGTTAGTTGGGGGAACCGGTTGTTGTATCGGTTTGCGGGGTTGGAGGTTTGAGTGAGTGAAGGCTGCAGTTGTAGTGAGGGGTTCACTAAATGAAGCTGATGCAGAAGATGGGGGTGCAGGGGGAAAGTTAGGGTTTGAGAATTAACTGCAATTGTCGCTGTATGTTTGAAGAATTCAGAAGGTGTAATGATGATTGTAGGCTCATCTAGTGAAGGTTCATTAGCTGATGTGGATGGTCTTTTGCTCAACTTCGTAGGACTGCACCTAAGTGGAATATTTGGGGTCTTTTTTTTGTAGGTTTACTGACTTTTCTGTGTGGGGTCAGCTTTTTAAGGGGCCCTTTTAATGCTGTGGATTTATGGTGGGGACCAACTGGTACATCATCATCATTCTGTTTTGTACTCTCACCAAGTGTGGTGGAAATTAAGGGCTGCTCAACAATTACAGTTGACTTACTAAGGATTGGATCAGGGTTGGGCTGCATTTGTTGATTCAAAGAGCTTGTAATAGTGGACTGATCAGAGTTGTTGGGCTCATTTGGGTGATTCAAAGGGCCTGGCACAATGGGCTCATTGAGGTTGGGCTCATTAGGTGGAACTCCCTCAAGGCTGCCCTCCAAAAAATTAATAATTTCAAGTTGGTCAATCTCATACTTCACATATAAGTCAATGCATTTCTCTTTGATCACTGTAGCACCCATTTCCAGCACTTCTTTGTCATTATACACCCTCCTTAGACCAACATCCAAATTCTGTCCTAGTAGACAGTAGAAGATATGTTCAATACCTACATATATACTTCCCACATTTTTTCACTAATTTAAGAAGATACCACCAGCACAACTCATCTGGGTCAACCTTAAAAGTTCTCTCTTCTCCACCTACATACTCCAAATACCCAAGTCTATGTCTCCTAAATACACCTCCATGCCCAGACCTCAAGTACACATATTCATCCATACCTTAAAACAGCCTATCAAAACAGTAAACAAAAAAAATTCAACCACAACAATTTCATACACAACAACCAACAAGCAATTGTCATCACAAAAAAAGTACAACAACAACTACCAACAACAATTTGATGATCAACAACAATTGGAAATAAAATGGAAACGCATTGAAGGAATTACATAAATTCAAGTTCCTAAATTATACAAAGAACTAAGGAACTAACCTGCACTCCTTCGAATTTCGCAAAGCAAGGACCTTTTGCTTGGAATTGCAGCAACCCTAAAAACGCGACCTTTCTTCACATTCTTCAGAATTCCCAGTACCTAGATTTTTTGATAACCCTCACAATTTTTTGGGACAGGTTTTGAGTTTTAAATTTTTTGAAGAGATTTCCAGCTATGGAGTTGCAGTGGAGTTGAAGAGTTCTTCAGACAGAGCCTTGGAAGGGGAGACCCATTAATTCGTATTTAGGAGGGAAAAGAGGGGCAGTTAAGTTAAAAACCAAAAGTAAACTGAAGAAATAAACCTAAGTGAGGGGTTATTTTTTTTTTTTACAGGTGTAGCAGGTAACTAGTGAACCTGGACCACGTGTGTAAAGTATCCCTAAAAGTTGGGACTGAACAATAAAAAACGAAAGTTGGGACTGTTTTTATCAGGGCACCCAAAGTTGGGACTGATAAAATCAATTTTTCCTAAATAAAAATACTACTTTAGAACAATTATGTCACGTTATATAGTTATACTTTAGTGCTTTCTCCCTCTTACTCCTTACTTTTATGATTTTCTCCCTAAAACATCTCAACTTCCTCTCTTTCTCTCTCCGTCTGTCTCTCTGAGACTCTGACTCTCTCAACTTCCTCTCTTTCTGACTCTGTATGAAACCAGCCATCTCTTCTCCCTGTCTGCCATGACGCTCTCCAATGAATCGATTAGTATTGCAAGCCCCCCCATGGATCTTGAAATCAAGAGTGCCCTCTTTTCCATGAAGCCCTTAAAGGCCCCTAGGCCGGATGGCTTCCACCCAGTGTTTTTTCAGTCAAAGTGGGACCTCATCGGGGATCAGGTTTGTAGGGAAATTAGGGATTGGTTCAGTAGTAGGTCGATTCCGGAATACCTAGGCCATGCTTTTATTTGTCTTATTCCGAAACAAGAACCTCCGGAGATTGTGAAACACTTAAGACCCATTAGCTTATGTAACACCCTGTATAAGCTTGTCACCAAAGTCATAGTAAATCGCCTAAAGCCTCTTATTCCTGAGTGGATCTCGCCCAACCAAAATAGTTTCATCAAGGGGCGAGGCCCTGAAGTCAACCTTGTTGTTGCGTCCGAAATTCTCCATTCCATGCACAAAAAGAAAGGGAAAACGGGTTGGTTTGCCCTTAAAGTAGACTTGGAGAAAGCATATGATAGAATGGAGTGGAGTTTTGTAAGGAAATGCCTAGACCACCATAACATTGACCAGGCTTCTATTGATCTTATTATGAATTGTATTTCTACGGCTGCCTCTTCTGTCCTTGTTAATGGGCAAAAAACTGATACTTTCATTCATACTCGTGGGCTCCGCCAAGGAGACCCCATGTCCCCTTACATTTTTAACATTTGTCTTGAGCATCTTACGTCGCTTATTAATCTTGCTTCTGAAAATGGTGAATGGACCCCCTTCTGGGTAGGGAAGAGGAGGGTTAAGGTGTCTCATTTGCTCTTCGCTGATGACCTTTTCCTATTTGGCAAGGTAGATGAAAGTACAGCTTTTGCTGTTCGGGAGGTAATGACGGAATTTAGTAGAGTCTCAGGTCAAAAAATTAATGAGAGCAAAAGTAGGCTGGTCTTCTCCCCGAATACCCTGGACGATGTTAAGGAACTATTTCAGGATACAATAAATGTTCAGGCTTCTGAGAACCTAGGAAGTTATCTAGGCTTACCCCTGTCTCACAAACGCCCAAAAAAGAGTGAGCTTCAGTTTGTTGTGGAGAAAGTTAGGAAAAGGTTAGCAACTTGGAAAACTGCTACTCTTTCTAGAGCCAGTAGACTTGTTCTGATAAGGTCTACCCTGAACACAATCCCTAATTACTATATGCAGGCTAATGCTTTCCCTATCTCGGTCCTCGAGGACCTCGATAGAATTAGCAATAATTTTCTGTGGGGTTCGATGGGGGGGAAAAATCGAATGCACCTTGTCTCCAAAAGCGCATCATTTCTCCCAACGAACATGGGGGGGCTTGGGATTAGGAGCCATGCCACTCTCAACAAAACTCTTTTGGCAAAACTAGGTTGGAGAATGTGTCAGGGCCCGTCTAATCTTGCAACTGAGTGCATTCAGTCTAAATATATTAGCAACATGGGCATAACGAAATTTAAAAATGGATCAAGGGTCTGGCAAAGCATTGGTAGAGGTTGGCCTATCCTTGAGTCTAGCTGTCAGTGGCACCTGGGAAATGGTCTCTCAGTTTCCTTCTGGGAAGACAATTGGCTTGGTGTGGGCTCCATTAGAAGTTTTGTTATTGGCCCCCTTAATGTAAATGAGATAAACCTCACAGTTAGGGATTGTTGGGGTGAGGGAGGTTGGGATGGGGTTAGTCTTTCAATCAACCTCCCGTCTCACATTAGCATGAGGATACTTAGTTTCGTATGGTCCCCGTTGGATGAAACATACCAACCCTTCTCCTCCTTTGTCAAAAACCAACAGTTCTCCTCTAAACAAGCTTTCACCGCAGCTATCCTGTTAAACAATACGAGCATTAAAGATACGTCACTGGTGTGGAAGGGCCCGCACTCTCCAAAAATCAAGTTCTTTCTCTGGTTACTTTGGTGGGGTAGAATTCCAACCCAGTCATGCCTATTTGGGAGGAAGATAGTGCCAAACCCAATTTGTAATGTATGTGACTCCTTTGAAGAAGACATATTGCATGTTCTGCGTGATTGTGAGAAAGCTACACATGTTTGGGACCTTATTAATTTTGACTTTGCATTTGACATTCCAGTGGCTAACGACTGGCTCGAGTTGAACTTAGGTAAAATGGACCGTATTCAAGGCCTTGAGTGGCATTGCCTCTTCCCATTTATTTGTCACCAAATCTGGGTTAATAGGAACAAGTACCTCTTTGAAGGAATTATCCACCCCTCCCCCGAAATCACGCTAAAGAAAGCGGTCTTCGCTGCCTAGGAAATCCTCTCCTCGGTAAGAATTCAGAACCCCAAAACCCAATTGGTCGCGAATGTCTTGCCCAACACTCCTCCAAATTGGGTGCTTGTCTCGGTGAATGCTTCCTTTACCCATCGGGTTGAACTTTCAGGGATTGGGGGGTGTATACGGTCTACAAATGGAGGATGGATCATGGGTTTTCAAAAAACAATTTATACCTTAGATGCACTCATGGCAGAAATTATTGCAATAATTCATGGACTAATGTTGGCTCAGCAGGAATTGTTTAATAATGTACTAATTGTCTCGGACTGTCAAGAAGCAATACACCGGATTAATCAGGATCATGTGTTTGTGGATGCCTATACTCATGTAGTTTTGAAATGTAGGGAGTATTCTCAGGTATTTAAGGAAGTGAAGTTCGCATACGTGAGGCGTGATTATAACAAAGTGGCCGATGCTCTAGCGAAAGAATGCCGAAAGAATTGTCTTCAAGTGAACGAGTTTAGGGAGTTTCCCTTCCCCCCTACGTTTTGTAATGATCTTATTATGATGGATTGTAATGGGTTATTCAAGCCCTAACTTGATGCATGTTTAAGTTATTATGATGCCTTCTTTCACCAATAAAAAAAAAAAACTTCCTCTCTTTCTCTCTCCATCCTTATGTTCTATTTTAGTTTCTCAAGGATTTCAATTTGTTATATATTTGAAACAAAAAATGCAGTAAGAATTGAAGCTCAAAGGATTCCAGTTTCTCATGGATCTTTTGCTTCCGTGATGATTTTTGGTTTCGTCCAAGGTTCAAAGTTCAGTTCATCGCACGACCCAAAAAAAACCATGTTGGTGATTTGAGTATAACTCCAAGGAGATACATTCCAGCTAATTATTTTTAAGTTAATCGAACAATTTGAATCAGTTTTGCAAGATTATTTTTGCCTTTTATTTTCATATTAAATTTTGTAGATACAGAATTATCCGAAATATTGTTGACTAGTTTGAATTTAAAAGAGGGTCCTATTTTTAAACATCGGCACAGGGCCTCTACATCATTCGGGCCGGGATGCTTGGTTGCCATCAAAACAGGGTTTTTTTTGGTTTAAAGAAAAAAGAAATATAGTCTGTATGGGGGCTGAACAAGTTCCCTACCGGTCTGTTCAAACCGCACTTGGCCGTTATGGTCAACACAATCCGAAGAACCCATCTCAATTGGGTATAATCGTATCGCTACCGGTATGTTAAACATGCCGGTTACATCGGTAAGCCTTATCGGTATTCATCATGTGGGCCATTGTCTGAATGGGCCTGGACTGATCCAGTATTGGCTTAATGTGCCTCTGGGCCTAAAGATAAGTATCATAAGAGGATAGAAATATATCGACCAATGGGAGCAAGTGTCCTACCTCGCTAAGGACACCTGCGCCCTATAAATACCCCCCTGACCTGAGTGATAAGGTACGTTCACAAACTCCAACACATTACGCTTAAGACATCCCGTCTTTACCCTTTACTGACTTAGGCATCGGAGGGGCGTTCCTCGGATCAACCCCCGAGGTTAGTTAACTTGTTTTGCAGGACACTAAACCGGCTTGCTACGCAAAGGAGATACCGGTTCACTTCATACCCCTTATTCCACACCGAACAATTGGCGCTGGAAGGAGGGGAGCACTCAACTTTAGTCTTAAGCCGCAATCGATCTAGCCTACTCATTCGTCTCATGGATCCTAGCTGAATTTCGGGATGCCGAAGTAAACGAGAATAACGTCCCCGTGGGGGCGGGCCTCCTGGCTTCAACACTCCGCAACCGGGGATTGGGTCCTCCCAACCGCCAGTCGACAAGGGGAAGGGGACCACTGAGATCCCCCAACATAATATATTTGAAGCTTTGCAAAATATGTTCGGCCCCGAGCATTCTTGAGTGCCGCCGAAGTCTTCCGAGCCATGGCGAGTCAAACTCCACCGACCAGGTTATCTTGGTAAGCGCCCCGAGCAGAGCCACACGGTCCCGGTGAGAAAGATGCGTTCTCTCGCGACTGGCCGACAGGGTGCTCAAAGCCGGCACGATCAGGATCAGGAGGAGAACTCGAGGACTCCTACAGAGCCAATGGAGGGAGAAGGTGAGGAAGACCGCCAGAAACCGAGATTCAACAATCATCCCGATACAGAGAGAGATAGTGAGTTTTCCCGACGCAGGGCTTAGGTATCGCTCCGAAACTCTCCATTCTCCATTCGCCATACCGCAAGAACCTATGGAAAAGATTAAAATGCCGACTTGCAAGTATGACGGGAGGTCCGATCCTGAAGATCACATCTCTGCCTACGAAGGACACATACTGCTATACACTGACACCGATTCGGTGTGGTGTAAGGTGTTCCCTTCAACTCTGGCCGGTTTGGCGCAAACATGGTACAAAAAGCATACCACCTGGCATCAATTTTTGACTTCCGCCAGCTCACATCCATGTTCGTGACACACTTCGTTAGCAATAAGCAAAGGGAAAAGACCACCTAGCGAGCCGATGTCAATCAAGCGGGGAGAGAAGGAGAGTCCGAGGGATTACATCGGCCGTTTCAATCTCGGGGCCGTTACAATCCCTAGCCTACAACAAGAGGTCGCGGTGTTGGCACCGATGACCGGTTTGAAAGAGGGGAACGGCCTTCGGAAGTTATCTAGGTCGTAAGAAGGCGACTAGCCTAGGTCGAAGTCCTCGGAAAAGCTAACGAATTTATCCGAGGGGAAGAGTTTGATAAGGCGGCAGCCTCGAAGAGGTCTGACGGAGATGGCAGGGAGAAAGAAGGAGAAAAGGAGAAAGAGAAGGATAAAAGCCGGAAGGATAGAAAATCCGATAACTCCGGGAGACGGGAGGAAAGCAACGCGGTCAAGAAGGGCCAGGAAGGACGGCCAGACCGCTATCACAACTATACTCCCCTAACAAAATCCAGGGCCGAGATATACGAGTTGCACAAGCAAGATGATAAGTGGCAGCGGCCCAGAAAGATGTATTATAAAGGCGCGGGACAGTCCAAGTGGTGTGACTTCCACAAGGATCACGGCCATATAACTCGAAGACCGCAAGGACACGAAGGACGGCATCGAAGACATGATACGAAGAGGCTACTTCAAGCAAGTATCGAGACGAGGACGGATCACCGTGAAGGGTCCCCCAAAGAAGAGGACGGGAAGAGAAAACCCGTTAAAGAAAGAATAACGGAGATACACGTTATATCAGGCGGCCCAGTCCACGGCGGCAGTATTCACGGCGCCAAAGCCAGCCTCAAGGAGGTAAGACACCAAGTGAATTACCACAACACCGGCAAGTGGCCGGCTCCACCCATCATGCCATCCTTTTCATTTACAGCAGAGGACGCCAGAGGAATTATCTACCCTCACGATGATCCCTTGGTAGTATCTTTGCAAATTTCAACGGCAATGGTCCACCGCATAACATTCTCTTCATACCTACATTTGAGAAGATGGGGTTAGGAAGATCTTGTCTCAAGCCGGTCTCATACCCGATAATCGGTTTTACCGGAGCATCAGTCGTTCCTGAGGGTACCATTAAGCTACCGGTGAAATTGGGAGAAGGGTCTCATTCACGCGATCTCATGGTAGAATTCCTGGTAGTTGATGTGCCCGCAGCTTATAATGTCATCATTGGAAGACCATTGATCCATGACACTCAGGCCGTAGTATCAACCTATCATTTGACGATGATCTATACGTCAAATAGTGGAAAGCCGGAGAGGCTAAGAGGGAACCAAGAGTCGGCGAGAGCCTGTTATCTGACGGCTCTGAAGAGCTCTGGTCACAAAAGGCCGGCAGAGTCTCCACCATCGGAGCGAAAGAGGCGACGGATGGAGAACAAAGCAAGCAAGGATTTGTCGACGGAAAACTTTGAGGGAAGGCCGACAGATTTGCCGAGACCTAGCCCAGAAGGAGAAACCGAGGAAGTTAGCCTAGAGCTAGAAAGGCCCGAAAGGACGGTCAGAATAGGGGCCGATCTGGCCGACAATGTTAAAGTAAACTTGATCAGCTTACTACGAATCAATGCTGACGTCTTTGCCTTCTCAGCGGATGAGATGCCGGGAATAGATCCCGCATTCATGGTACACCGGCTAAATGTGAACGAAGACGTCAGGCCGGTAAAACAGAAAAAGCGAAATTTCTCTTCCGAGAAAAACGCAGCCATCAAGGAGGAGGTGGACAAATTGCTAGCAGCGGACTTCATCGAACCATGTGACTATCCGGAATGGTTGGCAAATGTGGTAATGGTTAAAAAAGCTAATGGGTCCTGGCGGATGTGTGTAGATTTCACTAATCTCAACAAAGCCTGCCCAAAGGATTGCTACCCGTTGCCTAGGATCGATCAGCTGGTAGACTCTACCAGCGGCCATGCGCTGCCGAGTTTTATGGACGCCTTCTCCGGGTACCATCAAATCGGCCTCCCGGGAGGCGGACGAAACAAGGCGGCGTTCATAACAGAGGCCGGGGTATATGCATACAAGGCCATGCCGTTAGGCTTAAAGAATGCTGGAGCTACTTACCAGAAACTGGTGGACAAAATATTCGCGCAGCAAAAAGGCCGGAATGTAGAAGTCTATGTTGACGATAGCATCGTCAAAAGCTTGACAGAAGAGGCCCACATCACGGACCTTGAAGAAACCTTTGCGACTTTGCGAGAATACCGAATGAAGCTTAACCCCAAGAAGTGCGTATTTGGGGTGAGATCTGAAAATTCCTTGGCTTCATGGTCGGCCGAAAGGGGGATAGATGCCAATCCTGATAAGATCAAGGCCATAATTGACCTACCGGAACCAAAGAGTATCCGGGATATCCAGAAATTGACAGGCAAGATGGCGGCATTAACAAGGTTTGTCTCCAAGTCAGCTGAGAAAGCGTTGTCGTTCTTTAAATTCCTAAGAGGCAACAAGAGGTTCGAATGGGGGGATGAGCGTATGTGCCTTTGAGGCCGTTAAAGAGCATTTCAAGAAGCTACCAACTATTACCCGACCCGAGATGGGGACAAGTTGCAATTATACGTCTCGGTGCTCGCCAAGACGGTAGCGGCAGATCGCTAGTAGAAAAGAGCAAGCAGCAAAGATCCTATCTACTTTGTGAGCCATGTCTTGGCTGGAGCTGAACAAAGGTGCGAGTTGCTAGAGAAAATGGCTTACGCCGTACTGATAGCGGCTAGGAAGTTGCGACCATATTTCGATTCGCACACCATCCAGGTACTCATAAACCAAACCTCTAGAAAAGCGCCGCGAAGCTAGATACGACCCAGGCGGGGTTGCTCAAATGGGCGATCGAGCTGTCCGAGTTCGACATAGAATATCGGCCAAGAACAGCTATCAAGGCGCAGGCTCTGGCCGACTTCATAGTCGAGACCACCTGCGAGGAAATCGAAGGGTCAGCCGGCACTTGGCAAATATCGGTAGACGGCTCAGCGGCCCAAACAGGGGCAGGTGCAGGAGTGGTCATGACGTCTCCCGAAGGAGACATTTTTGAATATGCCGTCCGATTTGGGTTCAAAGCATCTAACAACGAGGCAGAATATGAAGCTGCAATAGCGGGAATAAGTTTGTGCATAGCGCCTGGAGCAAGGAAAATACGGATGACAACAGATTCTCAACTTATATCGAGCCGGATCGAGGGTACCTACGAAGCCGTAGAACCTGGTGATGCGTAGTATCTGCAGAAGGTAAAACAGATAACGGCTTCTCTTCAGAACTTCGAAATAGTGCTGGTTCCTCGCACGGAGAACATGGCGACCGACGCTCTATCAAAGTTGGCAAGTTCAAGCACAACGGATGTCAAACGGAAAGTGATGGTGGAAACACTGCCGGAGAGAAGCATAGAGGTCATCCGGGGCGAGGTGAACGCGATCGCTCAAAAGAGCGAATGGTACTGACAGCATACCGGCATACAAGATAACGGGAAATTTGCCCACCGATAAGATGGCAAAGAAGAAAGCTAATGCGAGAAGCTCCCGGGTTTTGTGTTTTCCAAGGCCAACTGTACAAGAAGAGTTTTTCACTACCACTCCTGAGGTGTGTAACGGCCCATGAGGCCACAAAAATAATAGAAGAGATACACGAGGGGGTATGTGGGAATCATATTGGTGGAAAGACGTTGGCTTTAAAAGCCCTAAGAGCCGGTTTCTACTGGCCGACAATGTTGATGGACGCACAGGCATATGTAAAGAAGTGCGACAAATGCCAAAGGTTTGCACCGGTCATCCATCAGCCGGCAAATGATTTGCAGCCGATCTTGAATCCAATCCCTTTCGCTCAGTGGGGGATGGATATTATTGGACCATTCGCGCCGGCGTCTGGAGGAAGGAAGTTCCTGATAGTAGGAATAGACTACTTCACAAAGTGGATTGAAGCCGAGCCGACTGCAAAAATAACGGCTAATCAGGTTAGGAAATTCATTTGGCAAAACCTCATCACAAGATTTGGGATTCCTATGGGGATAGTCATGGATCATGGCGTCCAGTTTGATTGCGGGCCGATAAAGAGCTTCTTAAGTCCATACGGCATCAAATTTGCATATTCCTCCGTGTGTCACCCCCAGAGTAATGGCCAGGCGAAGCCGCCAACAAACAAATTATCAACGCTCTTAAAAAGAAGCTAGATGATCTAAAGGGCGCCTGGGCCGATATGGTTCCCGAGGTATTGTGGTCTAATAGAACCACTGAAAAGGAGGCGACAGGAGAGACTCCTTTCAGATTGGCATTCGGGGCTGAGGCAGTGCTACCGGTCGAAGTTGGACTGCCGAATTGGCGGATTCTAAACTACGACCCAGAATTGAACAATAGGTTGCAAAGAGAAGAACTTGATCTTCTGCCGGAAGTCAGACTAGCGGCAGAATTACGGTCTACAGCATTTAAGGATCGGATAAGCAAGGCCTACAACAAACGGGTAAGAAGCCGACCGATCGAGAAAGGCGACCTGGTACTCAGGCGCACAGCCGCCACCGGTAAAGCTCACATAGATGGCAAGCTGACGGCAAACTGGGAGGGACCGTACCTTGTAAAGGAGGAAATAGTCCCAGGTGCTTATCGGCTGGAAGACATGGCCGGCAAACTACTTAAGAACAGCTGGAACGCTAGCGTACTCAAGAAGTACTTTGTTTAATGTTGATTACCTAGATTCATAGCAATAGTTGCATAGCATTGTTGCCGATTTCATAGTTTGCTTGAAATAATAATTGTCTATTTTTCATAAGATCAATTTCCGATATTGCATATACAAATTGTTTCCCTGCTTATGACGGTCTATAATATGACCAATAAAAAAGAATCACTCCTAGACAGTCAATGACCTACGAGGATCTGCTGTCACGAGGGGAGAAGGACCCTTGACGGTCAATGACCTACGTGGATCTGCCGTCAAGAGGATCTAACGATTCGAGTACTCTGGGGATGGTCGATGTGTAACAGCCTAAATTTTTAAGCAGGTTCAATTATTTTGTTAACTATATTAAGTCTTCATCAGGCTTTGGTCCTTTAAATAGTTAGAATTCTCTCCAACATCATACTAGGACAAAAGTGGATAAGAACCATCATTCTTAATTGTTAAGAAAGCAAGTGGATAAGCTCTAACAATCTTAGTGGTTAAGAAAGGTCAAAGAGGATAAGCACTATCATTCTTAGTGGTTAATAAAGCCTTGAGAACCAATAGATAAGTTACAAAGCATTTGAGAGCCTTATTCCTTAAGATTATGAAAATCGCATAGAGACCGTTTTATCGGGTAACAATGAACCTCCAGTTAAAGAGCCTTTTTGGGTTGAATTCGAGCTCAGAACCTAATCAAACTTGACATATGTTATGTTTGGGATATTGTAAGGTTAAAATGGTCATTCACCATCAAAATTTACGTGGCTAAATAGGGTGAATTCCTTACTTAGTAAAATCTGGCCAGCTAAAATATCAGTTCGTACCTATCCTCAAAGAATGCTTCTTAGCAGCTGCTTGAGTGTCGATCTCTTAAAGATCTTTGCATGCATGAAAGCCAACACATTAAGCTAACACCTCAAGCAAGAATCACCCAGAAACTCCAAGAAACCGACCTTACCCAAAAGAGGTTTCCCTCCCCTTAGGGGTACCGCTGCAACGAGCCCTATAAAAGGGTGTCATGGTTTTTCGTCCTTTTCTCCTAATTCTTGTTCTTCAACACCTACTTATCTTAACATACAACTCTTCTAGACATAATTCCCTAGCATTTCAAGCTTCTGGTAGAGTTTTCAAGTCTTGGGAAGTTGTAGAAAACTCCATAGAAACATCAAGCAAACTGCGTAAGTACAACTTTGTATCTCTCTTGTACTTAGCTTAGTATTTCATGTTCTAAAACTTGTGTAAACTAATTCCTAGCACTTTACATATTCAGGGGAAGTTGTATGAAGGATAAACCACTTGGAATAAGGAGTTTGAGTTACATTAAGCAGCCTAAGTGAAGGTACACACTTAGTTTGGATTGTAACCTAGAGATTTTCCTACCTATGGTTAGATGATTGTTTCCTTCTATTATGAAGCATGAATATGAAATGAAATCTCTTCTGATATGCATATTAGTATGTGTTCTTCGAGTATATGACATGGATTTGGCATTCTATGGTTCACTTGAGATGTTTTACTTAGCCTAAGCTAGGCTCAAACACTAAATTGCCATGTTTATGCTTTTAATTGGAATTTGTTAAGTATATGGAATTGTATGGTAATGAAGCACTAAATGTCTTGGATTTTATCGCGGAAGCGAGGCGTGAGCATACACCCGGGTTAGGGCGGGTATTCCCTAACTGTTACCCAACCAGGAGGGGGAAATCCTGGCGGAAGTGGGACATGTCCGGGTTAAGTCTTGCAAGCAGAACAACAAAAGGTGGGGTGACGACCCTCAACAGTTTGCTACGCTCGCGGTCATATCAAAAGATTGATCTTATGAAATCTCTAAGTAATTAATGTGATTATGACTACTTGCTATTATGACTATGTGTTATCAATTAGTTTTCAAAATACACCTAAACTTGTATTTTCTATTATACAGTGTGTACTCAGCTTTGCTGATAGTGTTGTCATTTCTGTGGCCTGTCACTTGGTGGGTGGCAGAGTCAAACTTTGTAGCAGGATTGTGTTGGAAGCCAGAATCGAGTTGAGAGCAAAGTTATGATTCGAATTGTGTATGGTGGGCTAAAGTTCGAGATTTAAGTTTGTATATAGAGGATTTTATTTAGAATTACTTATGACATAGTTTATTCTTTTGCCTTGAAATTGGGGTTGAATGACTATGTAATTGAAGCCTTTTATAAAGGATATTGTTTTGTGGGCCCATAACCCACAGGTCCAGGATCGAATATTTCAGGTTGTTTTCGCTACGAGTGTTATCTAATTCATAAGTGATTATTATTATTTTGGTGCTAATTAAGTTTTGTGATTGCTAAGCGAGTTAAGCTAGTAGCTCGGGAAGAGGGTTGTTACACGATGACCCAAGAGGGTCTGCCAACCATACGAGTACAATGCCGACGAGAACACCCCACCTCATAGCTGGTCAACGACCCTAATGGATCTGCCGGAACGAAATAGTGAGTTAAGACTATTTGCCGGTCTATGAGCCATAGCGGATCTGCCGGAATGATGGAGGTAAATGGAAAAAATACAACGACAAAGCAATTAAAATAGGATTTTTTAACTGGAATAATACAAACTTTGACCCGTTCTTTCGCAATAATACAAACTTTTGATTATTTTTTAATAATACAAACTTTAGGCCAAAATTCCTCCAGTAAGTCAAGTTGACTTATAACCTGTAAAACAGGTAGATTTTTTAAAAAAAAACCCAAAAAATTTCTCTCTCCTCTCCTCCCCCAACCAACTGAAACCCCCAACCCTTACCCCAACCACCACCACTTTGCCACTGAAACTGCCACCCCTCCATTCAATTCAGATGAGCACTAACACCACCACCACCAACAACGGCGACGACCCACCTCTTCTCGGACTGTCCCACCGTACAACCTCCGGCATCCTCCGTAGCTCAGCCATGATCTTCTTCTCTCTCCTCCCAACATTCTTCTTCCTCTCTCTCCTCCTCTTCTCCTTCCGCATCCTCCTCGAAAACGGCACCGTTTTCGTCACCTCCGGCACCCTTCCGTTAAATCCCTCATCTCTCGCCTCGATATCGCCGCCAACAGTCACAACAACAACAACAAAAACCCCTCAAATAATCCTCTCTCCTCTTCTTCTCCCCCCGTCACCGCCCTTTCCTCCACCTCACACGTGTCGGCACCTTAGACGACGATTTCTTCTCCGGTGATGACGACTACGATCACCGATCTCTCTTCTTTACTCACCGTAATTCCTTTTCCAATGCTACCCCTCTTACTCTCCACTATTTCAACCCTCGATTTAGGTTTTCCAGAATTCAATTGGATGAAAACGATAAGAGTTTTAATAACGATTCAATTGGTGGGGAGGAGAGAGAAAATGTTGTTGGGTTTTTTTTGGCGGGTTTGGAATTGGGTCGACGTGATGCTGCTGCGTTGATCTTCGGGGTGGGGGAGGGGATGGGGAGGGGCCAGGGTGGTCGTCGGAGGGGCCGAGAAATGGGGGTTGGTTGTCGAAGGGTTGCGGTGTCGTTTCGAGGTGGGGAGGGCCTGGGGTGGCCGTCGGAGGGGTGCGGCGTGCAGGCAGGGATGGGCTGGGGGCAGGGGCCAGGGGTGGGGGTGGGGTGGAGGAGTGAGAAAGAGAATGAAGGGGGAGCAGGAGAAAATTGTGGTTTTTTTTTTTCTAAATTTAAATAAAATCTAAAATATCAGCCAATCAAATAAAGACACGTGTCCTAGAGGTGCCACGTCAGCGTGGTTACCTCCTAAAACAAGTTAAGAACCGGTATTGACCTACTGGAGGAATTTTGGCCTAAAGTTTGTATTATTAAAAAATAATCAAAAGTTTGTATTATTGCGAGAGAACGGGCCAAAGTTTGTATTATTGTAGTTAAAAAAATCCATTAAAATAACCGACACAGGTGTACGGAGAAAAAATGTTCCATTAGTAGCAAAAGAGGTTACATCCTATTCTAACAAAAAAGTCAGGCCAGCCACAAGCTGCCATATCAGAAGCAAATGAAGAAAGATGAAGACCTAAACTAAGCAACCTGAGCAGCTTCAGAGGTAGGAGCCTTGTCGCCATCTGGGACTGATTCAGGAACAGAGCCGACAGGACTCTTGTCAAGAATGACAACGCTGTCATTTGAGATGACAGCGCCGTCAGTCGGGTCATCAGTAATTCCTGGATCGGCCTGTTCACCGGCAGCTGCAGGCTCCTCAACTTCCTCGGATTCAACTCGAGGATCGGCATTAGCGATGTCGGCTTCTGTGACCCCCAAATCTAGATCCTCGCCCTCCACCGAGATCTCGAATTCTCGACGGCTGTGGGCCTCCTCGACGCGGCTCCCGGTCCAGTCCGGAAAGTGTGCTCTTTGCACCGCATAGCAGCGACCCAACCTCCGTTGTACCGGTTCGCTAACCGGTGTACAAAGTCGATGGACCGCCGGTACTCGGCCACATCATTGGCTTCCCGGCCCGTTGCGGCAGTCAGCTCCTCCTTCACTTTCGTCAGTTCGACATCCTTGCTTTTCAGGAGGAGCTTGCTGCTGGAGGTCGCCGTCTTAGCACTTTGAAGGTCCGAATTGGCCTTGTCCAGATTAGTCTTCAGCTTCTTCCGCTCATTGCCGATATTCACCAACTCCGCATTCTTCGCGGTAAGTTGGTCCTGGGTGGCCTGATGATCTTCCACTTCGCCATAGTAAGCGCCTTGGAAATACCGGTAAAGATCGCAGAGTTCTTTACCGGAATGAGCCGCCTGCAACAGGAGAAATAAAAGGTTTAAGGGTGGTAAACAAAAAAAAAAAGAACAATAACACCGCTAATTCTGAAAAACTTACCACAGCCAAATTATGAGCGTGAACAGCAGCAGGAGCCTGTATCTGCTCTACAGGCATGTCGTATTGAAGGATTTTGTCCTCGATCAAGTGTAGCAAACTAAATGTATATGGACAGATTATGAAGATAATATATTCAATAATATTAGGTGACCGCAACGTTTTGCTTGAAGCTAATTGCGGTTTGTTGGGCTAGTATATTTAGGCCAACTACTAATATGTATTGGGTCCTATGAGGTCACACAATGTGACAACCCTTGGATATTACCCAAATCCATTTGTGAAATGGGTTGGACGGTTTTATGGGATGGAAGAGTTGTAACTCATGAGTTTATTATGCTCATAATGTATGACATTATGAGGCAAAATAAAGCCTCATGAAAGCACCTCTTTGTAACCACCTTATATATTGATATGGGGGTTACAAAGGAGGAGGGTTATTTACATTATTCTTTGTGAAGAAAATCTGATTTTCTTTGCTCCTCTCTTTCTCCTCATTTTCGGCCATCACACCTCAAAAGCAAGAGGATAATTCTCTTTTCCGTACTAGCATACGTGGTGATCTAAGGGTTGTTCGTGGACCAACACTAGAGGAACGACAGTTGACGTTCTAAGGGATCTCCACTAGAAGGCTCGTGGTGGAAGTGGAATTCACGCATCAAGAGGTATATTCTACACTCTTAATTGATTCATGTTGATTTATGCAAAGATCTTGGTGTTAGATGTTTGAGTATGTGATACTCGTTTTCCGCATTAAGCATCTAAATTCCTACAGTGGTATCAGTTAGCCTATTGCATAGATTAATATGATCATGTTGATGCATGTTTTCCTTTATTTTAATTCATTTAGGGGAGGGTATTAGCATGAGGATATTGTTTGCATGATTAAAATTGGATTTTAATCTAGTGGGAGTATAAAAGTTGTTTATACATTTTTTGATACATATATATATACATATATAAACTCCGCCTGTGAGTGTCTGTGTGACATTCACTGCCGGTCTCAAGCCCGGATAAAGGAGGAGAGTTGCGGTAGGTTTGGGGCGGCCAGCATAAAACATAGTCCCATATCATGACATGAATCGACAAATGAAAAACGTGGGGGCGTCCCCTACTCGGCGACGCGCGCACTTCATAGACCGGGTGTAGTGATAAGTATGCAAGGGTTGCTAGGTCGTCGCCGGAGCGGCGCGCCATCCCGGCGCCGGGGGTGGTGTCAAATATGTGAAGGGTTCCCGCATCGGGGACGGGTGCAAGGGTAAAGAAGTTAGTCCAGGGGTAGTGGTAGTGGTAGGGGTAGTAGGTTGCGCTTTGGAACATGGAACATTGGCTCTTTGACGGGAAGATCGGCGGAGGTGGTGGAGGTTATGAGGAGGCGAAAGATTCACATAATGTGCCTTCAAGAGACTAAGTGGGTTGGTGGAAAAGCAAGAGAACTAGCCCCGTGGGGTTATAAGCTTTGGTACTCCGGAAAGGATAAGTGTAGGAATGGAGTAGGCATCATTATTGATAAGGAATATATTGATGATGTGGTGGAAGTTTCGAGGAAGAGTGACCGCATTATGAGTATCAGGCTAGTATTAGGGAGTAATGCGGTGACTATCATAAGCGCATATGCGCCGCAAGTAGGATTGGAAGCATTTATTAAACAACAATTTTGGGAGGATTTGGAGGAGGTTGTGCAACGAGTGCCTATTAATGAAAAATTGATCATTGGTGGGGATCTTAACGGACATGTGGGCACTAGTCGAGTTGGCTTTGAGAGCATTCATGGAGGTTTTGGGTATGGGGGAGAGAAATGAAGCTGGAAGTGATATCTTAGATTTCGCATTAGCCTATGGTCTTAGTATTATGAACACTTGGTTTGAGAAAAGAGAATCTCACCTTGTGACGTATAGGAGTGGAAGTAACGCGAGTCGATTGACCTCTTTTTAGTAAGGAATGGTTGGCGGAAGAGTTATACAAACCGCAAGGTGATACGGGTGAGAGCGCGACCACCCAACATAGACTAGTCGTGCTTGATTTCCGGGGTAGGGAGTCTTTAAGAAAGCGAAAACCCAATGTGGAGCCGCGAATCAAGTGGTGGAAGCTCCAAGGGGAGCACAAAGAGAACTTCTTAGCTAAGATGGCTAATAAAGATATTTGGGCTTGTAACACCGGAAATGGATGTAGATTCGATTTGGACAAAGATAGAACTTGGTATAAAGGAAGTGGCGAAAGAGGCCCTTGGAGAATCTAAAGGAACCGTACCATCAAGTAAGGACACATCTTGGTGGAACGAGGAGGTGAGACAAGCGATAAAAAACAAACGAGAAAGTTATAAACTTTGGGAAAAGATAGCGAACGATGTGAACTATGAGAAGTACAAAGAGGCGAAAAGAAGCCAAGAAGGCAAGATTGGAAGCTAAAGCACGAGTAAACAAAGAGCTTTATGCAAGATCGATACGACGGAAGGTGAAAAAGACATTTATAGAATTGCGCGTATGAGGGACAAGAAGACAAGAGACATAAGAAAGGTAAAATGTGTCAAGGGTGTGGACCAAAGAGTGCTTGTGGAGGATGAAGAGATAAAGGATAAGGTGGAGGTCGTACTTTGATACCTTGTTCAACGGTGATAAAGCACAAGACATCGGGGATGTACACATTCCGCCAAGTATGTTAAATCGAGAGTTTATGAGGAGGATTCAAAAGGGAGAAGTCGTTGCAAAGATTAAAAAAGATGGGATCAAGAAAGCTACGGGGCCGGATGGCATACCTATCGAAGTTTGGAGGTGTTTAGGGGGAGAGGAATCGAATGGCCGACAACATTCTTCAACATGATTTGGAGACACAACAAAATGCCATTAGAATGGAGGAAGAGTACTTTGATTCCTTTGTATAAGAACAAAGGCGATGTACAAGATTGTACCAACTACCGAGGAATCAAACTAATGAGTCATACGATGAAACTCGGGAAAGGGTGATTGAAAGCAAAGACTTAGGAAACATGTGAAGATATCGGAGAACCAATTTGGATTTATGCCCTGGAAGATCGACTATAGAGGCCATCCACCTCTTAAGACAAACAATGGAACATTACCGTGATAGGAAGAAGGATCTACATATGGTTTTCATTGATTTGGAGAAGGCATATGATAGAGTACCAAGAGAAATACTTTGGTGGGCGTTGGCAAGGAAAGGTGTTCCACAAAAATATATAGATATCATCAAGGATATGTATGAGGGGGCAACTACGAGTGTGCGGACTACGGTGGGGAGGACGTAAGAGTTTCCTATTACGATCGGAGTGCATCAAGGTTCCCGCACTTAGTCCCTTTCTCTTTGCCCTAGTCATGGACGAACTAACGAGGTCAATTCAAGATGATATACCATGGTGTATGATGTTTGCGGATGATATTGTGTTGATTGATGAAACAAAGGAAGGTATTGAGAGAAAGTTGGAATTGTGGAGACATACATTAGAAGCCCGGGGTTTTAGATCGAGCGTAAGTAAGACGGAGTATATGGAGTGCAAGTTCAGTGGGGTTACAAGCAGCGAGGCGAGGGCGGTCACTTTGGATAGCAAAGTGGTTCAAGGATCGAACGTCTTCCGTTACCTAGGATCCATTCTCCAAAAGGATGGAGAACTGGATGGAGACGTGGCTCATAGAATTAACGCGGGTTGGTTAAAGTGGAAAAGCGCCACCGGATTCCTTTGTGATTCCGGCATTCCCCAAAGCTCAAGGGAAAGTTCTACCGTACGGCAATTAGACCTGCTTTGTTATATGGCACCGAATGTTGGGCGGTGAAACAATGCCACGTCCATAAGATGAACGTGGCGGAGATGCGTATGTTGCGGTGGATGTGTGGCCACACAAGGAAAGACCGATTAAGAAATGAAGTGATCCGGGAAAAAGTTGGAGTTGCATCCATTGAAGAAAAGATGAGGGAGAATCGGTTAAGATGGTTTGGTCATGTGAAAAGGAGATCAGGTGATGCACCGGTGAGAAGAATTGAAGAGTGGAGGAGTAACCAAGTTGTAAGGGGTAGGGGAAGACCTAAGATGACTTGGATGAAGGTAATTGAAAGTGATATGAGGTTACTTGGGATTGAGGAGAGCATGACGTTGGATAGAAGTGAGTGGAGGGGCAGTATCCATGTGGAGGAAGGGGTGTGATTTCTGCATTTATTTGTTTCTCTCAATTGTGTTGGTATTAAAACCTTTTGTTGAAAACCTCTTTTAAAACTTGTTGGTGTAAACCTTGCTTTAAAAAAAAAAAAAAAACCTTTTTATCACTCTTGGCGATGCCATCTCCTTTGGTGACGGTTTCAGTTGACGATTCATGTTAGCCGACCCCAAATCACTTTGGGAATAAGGCTTAGTTGTTGTTGTTGTTGTATATATATACATATATAATTGTTATATTATTTCATGTTTTAGTTAAGTTGTTAATTAGAATATGATGTATATATATATATGTATGATTCATGATTTGCATGCTTTGAAGTTTTTATGCTTAATTTGATTATGTATAATTCCATGGCATGAATTCTTGAATATGAGGCCAAGTATGATTTAGTTATGCATAAAAGTGTTTTAGTGTATAAAGAAAATCATACGTATTTTGATTAAAATTGCCTGAATCGAAATCGGAAAAGTGGAAGCAGTGTGCTTCTCGCGAGTCGCGACTAAAATCGCGAGTCGCGACCTGTCTCGCGAGTCGCGAGAGGTGGTCTGCCTCTTCGACTCGTCTCTCCTTCAACGGATAAAAACTTTAAGATCCGTTTATCCCTTAATGCATATTAATAAGTTATTATGCATGGTATCCTATGTTAATACTTAAATGAATTAAAATTATGATGGGAGTTTCATTTTGTGACTTTTAATTTTATGTTAGGATGTTAGTTTTAATAAGTTGATTAATTCCTGCATGCTAGTGTTTGTGATTAAATGTCATGCAATGCTTTTATGTTTTAATATGATTAAAATATATGTGGTACCTTAGAGTGCTTATGTATTTTACTTTAAATTTAATAGTTGATTAAATTTGTTAGATTAATATTATAATGCCCTTGGGAGTTAAATTCTAATACGATTAAATTTATCTAGAGGTACTAACCATTTAATTTAATATGAGGTTAAATTTGGTTGATGTTATTATGTTTTAAAGTTGTTGAAGCATAATAATTTATTTTAATAGTTGATTAAAATGCATGTTTTATATATATGATATTATGATTGCATGCGGTGACTAGTATGGCCCAAACTTGGATAGAAAATACGATCTGCGTATCGTTAATGTATTTTTGTAATATAAATACGATCTGTGTATCGTTGGTATTTTTGTAATTTTCGTTTAAAATTCCAAAAATGATTATTCAAGTTGTCATAAGAAGAATGGTGATTCGATCTTATTCCATGAAGCACAAGGATGGAGATCCAATGTGATTCAAGAATGGAGCCCTTAAAGAGTAGTCTTTAGAGTTAGGGGCCATACTAGGATCACATTTCATTTTATGCATTTAAATATTGTTTTTGAATGCTTTCTAAGTTTTATTATGCATGTGATTTATTTTTGCAACGAGTTCACTAGTAATTAAATCACATAATAATTTACTTAGGTCCCTAAAGCTAATATTGGGTAATTGTTTTTCCAAATAAACATCTACTAAAATCTTGATCGTTAGTAATAGGTTCTGCCAAAGAAGAGTGTTACTTCCAATCTTGGGCTAAGTAGAGTAAATTTCCGAAATTTGCATGTTTAGTTTGGTTTGGCCCAACAAAATCATCAAAACGGTTTTGGATTTTGAAGCAAAGAATTGGGTTTTGTGTTTGGGTGATAAGTTCTGTCTAGGATTAGGAAGGCTCTCCCCAACGTTGTGGGTAACTTCCTTACCTGGGAGCTTTCGTCACCTTAGCAATCACCCAACATCTAAGAATTACAATTGTTGTAATTAGTAAAGGAGTTTACTTACCTTTTAAATTTGGTTTTAAGTTGAGGCCAAAGTCCACTTATAAATCATGTTTCGATAGGATCTTAGAATCACTTGATTCAAAAGGGGACACATTGAAAATTGGTCAAGTGCATAGCTTTTATTTTAAAAGTGTTTAAAATTTATTAAAAGCTATTATGATAAACATACTTATTACTTTTGCATCTTCTATGTAGATATCATGTCCTGTAACAACAATAATTCACCTTTTAACTTACGTTCAATCCTTCGAGGATAAGTTGAACGGCAAAAACTTCCTTGATTGGGAAAGGAATCTAAGAATTGTTCTTAGATCCGAAGGTCGAGAGGATGTTCTTGAAACCCCTATCCCGGTTTTAACGACCACCTCTACCGAAGCCGAAAAGGCGCCCACAAGGCCATTGCGTAAAGGTCGGTAATTGTTACCCCGCCTTATGCTTGCGGCTATGGAACCAAGCCTTCAAAAGAGGTTTGCATGCTTGGATGCCTACAAGATATCCGACAACTGAAAACCATGTTTCAAAGAACAAGCTCCGGATAGAGAGGTATGAAACTCACAAGGCTATTCTTGAGTGTGCGTTAGTCGAAGGCAAGCCGCCACTCATGTCTTTGAAATGATTGGTTATTTCGAGACAATGGAGAGGTTGGGCTTTCCTTATAGCCAAGAGTTGGCATCGACATCATACTACACTCACTTCATGAAGGCTTCAACCACTTTAGGTTGAACTTCAATATGAATGGGGTGTCGAAAACCCTTGCTTCGAGTTACATGGGATGCTCATGACTGCCGAGCAAAACATCTCTGTTGCACCTAAGAAGGAAGTTCTTATGGTTCAAAAGGGAAAGGGTTTTAAGAAGGAATGGGCCGGGCAAGAAAAAGCAGGACAAGGGCAAGCAAGTTGCCACTAAGATCGCCGATAAGCCACGTGCAAAGGCAAAGCCAAAGGTGGCCGCAAATGCCAAGTGCTTCCATTGTGATCAAATTGGTCATTGGAGGCGTAATCGCCCGGAAGTATCGAAGGATAAGAAGTCTGGGGCTTCTTCTTCGGTATCTATGTCATTGACATTAATTTAGCAACATCTACTTCTTGGGTATTTGATACCGGTAGTGTTTCTCACATTACTTCGAATGTGCGGAGGACTAAGAAGGAGTAGAACCTTGGCTAAAGGGGAGGTAGAACTGCAGCGTTGGAAATGGTGCAAGGGTTGCGGCCGTTGCAGTTGGGACTTATAGTCTACCTTTGCCTTCTGGTTTTATATTAGAGCTTAATACTTGTTATTATGTTCCTGCTATTACCAAAAACATTATTTCTATTCCTGTTTTGGATAATGAAGGGTTTTCATTTACAATTGAGAAAGGTTGTTTCTCTGTTTATTTGAATTCAATGTTTTATGCCATTGCTAAAAGGTCTAATGGTCTATATTTCCTAGACTTAGACAAAGATGTCCTTAACATAGACAGCAAAAAACATAGATCAAGCGATACTAATCCTACTTATTTATGGCATTGTCGTTTAGGACATATAAACGCGAAACGCATTCAGAAGTTACATAAAGATGGACTTCTAACATCCTTTGACTTTGAGCCATTTGATGTATGTGAATCATGTTTAATGGGTAAAATGACGAAATCACCTTTTACTGGAAAGGGTGAAAGGGCCAGTGATCTATTGGGTCTAATACATACTGATGTGTGTGGACCAATGAGCACAAAAGCTATGTAACACCCCGGCTTTCGCACATCCTTATTAAATTAATTACCCCGGCTTTCGCAGCGGAAGGCCTTAGCTTAGCCGGTGCGTTACCGCCGTACTTTCCGCTAAGGGAAAATACAAGGCTACATTATTCACTAACTTACATGGACATTTAGTCCCTTTTTAAAAGAAATACTTTAATAATAAATTAATATTTTCTGGAAATTTCGGCAGAGTTTCCTTTGTAAATTGGACAACCCAAAATGGGAAAAATGTTTGAAAAACCTGTTACAAATAAAATATATATACCAAATCCCAAAACTCAACGCTTTCGCGGAGTACCAGCTAAAAAGAATCAGGAGCACTAATGCTCAACCAGAATTAGAAATGAAACTAAATCAATTAATTATCTAACTATTACAAAATGGAACATCCTCGCCTCAAAGAAAACATAAAACATTCATAGCTGAGATCGTAGTACTTAACCGCTTCTATCTTGGAAGAGATGCTCCGTAACTTCAACGACACTATTGTAACACTCGCCACCCACCAAGTGACGGGCCACAGTAGTGACAAAACAAAACATTGACATACACATCAGTACAACGCTGAGTACTAACCCATAAAACATTCTTAAAACATGCTTTGGTGTCTACGATTCTCACGTAATCAATACATGTTCACATCATTCATAACCATATCACAACAGCATAGCAATATTCACATAATCCATACGTTCACATGTAGATATATATATACAATGATTAATTACATAATTAATCTTAATTAATCCGATTATTTAAGGAGAGGAAAGAGAACGCCGCAGATGGCGGGGTCAATCCCCTGTAACCACTTACTTCAACATTGTAGGCCGGGGTCAATCCCCTGTAACCACCTACGGATAACATAATGGCCATAATAACAGAGTCCCTAGTGTGCACACCCCTTCTACTTGGATCACAACAAGATAGAAGGAAGACAAGAATGTAAAAATCAGCATAGTAACCGAGAGAACCCGTAGGGGCCATTGAACCACTCATACGAGGGCAACCTCGTTCATCATTTCCCTCCGATATTTCACTTTACGTGATTAACATCTTTTAAATTTCAAGTCATCACATAAATCACATACACATTTATGTCATCTTGTTCAATCCAATGTGAACATATTCAATCCATCATAATCTCAATCCATTCATAGTGGTTTCAATAACCCATTTCATAAATACAACCATCACTTGAGTTCATTTATCACTTCAGATTCATAATCATTTCATAGCATCGTATCATCATAATCATCATAAAACATTTCATTTCCCGCTAATCCATATGCAAAACATATCATTAATCATGGAAAGTAATCATAAGCATGTCTCATAACTTAAAGTACTTTTAAGAATAACAACGAAACATATCGAAGCATAGCGAAACATAGCGGTATTTTTCGTATCTCTAATCGTTTAAGAGTCATTCATACTTTCGGATAGTTTCGGAGTTAAAAGGTATACTTTAACATATTAAGAATACATGAACATATATCATTTCTTAGTATATAATTCACCTCTCACAATTCAAATACACATAAGTCATTTTTACTTATTTTCAGATCATTTCAATAAATATAAGACATACTAGTTCGTTAATGATAAGCCATTCATCGTGTATATTGTTAAACCACTTTAAACTCAATGAAAGATTAACCACAATAAGCATAGGTCTCCTGTTAGAGGTTATCTAACGTGACTTAACTTTAACTTGGAGATCTAAAGTTCGTTAAATGTACACTAGTTTAAGGTTTATATATGACGTTCGTATCATATCCTTCTTATGTACTTTCGACTAATTAATCATCTTCTTAGGATTAAACTCAACCCATCCAGTCTGTAGTTAGAACATCATCATAAGTTTACCCCGGTTGTTTAAGTTACAAACCACTTAATACTTTCTACAATAAAATATCCTCACAACCCAACAATTTATAGTTATACATCTTGTTCAATACTAGATATTTATCTCGTTAACCTTCAAGTCTAGTGAAGTCTTCTCAAAGCCATTTATCTCATCCACTTACTTACGTTTTTCATACAAGACTCGATCAACCTTAATCTCTCGCCAACTTTCTTTAATTAACTTAGCGACAACAAACGGTTCTCATAAGAGAAAGTACTAATTCATCCCATTTCATAAAATACCCGGATTAACTTACAAGCATGAACTATAGTTAGGTTGAAACAATAACAAAATCCATTATAATCGATTTTATAACAACTTAAAGTATCATATAAGACATCAATCTTGTGAACTTCCAAACATCCGTCCATGAAGAAAGTTCAAATCTTTTTAGTAACTATTAACCAAATCAAAAACTCATTTCATTGTTACTAATATATAACTAAAGCAAATTTCACAACATAAATTTCATAAATGAAATATCGGGGAACATATTCAACCCAATTTGATTAACAAGGAAACAAGGGAAAACAAGTTGGGTTCGGTACTTAATCCATCTTTAAGTGTCAATCAATTCAAGAGCTCTTATGTTTGAAATATTCAACTAACTATGCTAACCAGAAGCTTCAATCACCAAGCACATAACCAATTAATACCAACAGCAACATCTTCATATTTCACCCGAACTCGGAAATTAACAATGACATACTTTCTACTTTGCAAGTACACGGAGGAGATCAATAAAGTTAAAGGGAGAAAAGGGGGGTAGTACCAACAACACATGGGCAGCAGCACCACCGAATCAAAAGAAGAGGGAACATGAGCGGGACCGTGGAAGCACCACCAACGCACGACCACCACCACGAAGCGGCGGCGGCGCGGCTAGCCGACACAACGACAACAAAGAACTCGAGCGGGGGAGGAGAAAAGCGTAGCTGCTCCACCACGACCAGGCCGCGGCAAGAACGACGATAACCGGAGCAAAGACAAAGGCGCAAGAGGAGGGAGGACGAGAGAGAGAAAGGAGGAAGGAGGAGAGCTGGGTCAATGTTCGTCGAACTCCGGTGGGCTGCACAAAGGGAAGAGAGAGAGAGAGAGAGAGAAGCTTTTGTGATTTTTGTTGTTCTTGTGAGATTTCAAAGCTCAATTACTGAGCATTTAAAGAAAGAAATTTGGAGGCATTAATGGAGGTGGATAGATGGTGAGTGGTGGCTCAAATAGGGGGGTTGGAGTAGGGAACAAAGAGGGAGTAGAGGGGGGGGTGGTTGGTCGGTTGGTTTGGAGAAGCTGAACATCAGTTTTCTTCATTCCTATTTCTTTCTTATTTTCTTTGAATGTCAGAACTTTGCTATTTTCAAGTGTTTTAGCTTTGATTTTTATCTAACTATTAAAGTCATAAACTATATTGTAAATAAAATCATTTATCATAATAAATATCATTAAAGTAATTATACTTATTTTAGAAAATAACCTTCATCAGAATAATTTCGAAAAAATTTAGGACGTAATTATACTAATAAACATAATTAGTAGCTAATAAAACGAGATTAAAATTCGGGGTATTACAAGCTAGGGGAGGGTTTGGGTACTTCATTACTTTTACGGACGATTTAAGTAGATATGGATATGTCTATTTAATGAAGCATAAGTCGGAATCATTTGAAAAGTTCAAAGAATTCCCGGAATGAAGTCCAAAACCACTTGGCAAAACAATTAAAGCACTACGATCCGATCGTGGTGGTGAATATTTGAGCCAAGAGTTTAGTGATCACTTGAAGAGTTGTGGAATTCTTTCACAACTCACTCCGCCTGGAACACCTCAGTTGAATGGTGTATCTGAAAGGAGGAACCGCACTCTACTTGATATGGTTCGGTCTATGATGAGTTTTGCTGATCTTCCCATCTCCTTTTGGGGATATGCTCTCGAAATCGCTACTTTCACACTTAATCGAACTCCATCAAAGGCGGTAGAAAAGACTCCATATGAGATGTGGAGTGGAAAAGTTCCAAGTTTATCTTTTCTACGTATTTGGGGTTGTGAGGTTTATGTAAAACGTTTACTTTCGGATAAACTCGCCCCTAAATCGATAAGTGTTTCTTTGTGGGTTATCCCAAAGAGACCAAGGGCTATTACTTCTACCATCGGACTCGAGGGCAAAGTGTTTGTTGCTCGTCGTGGTGTCTTTTTTGGAAAAAGATTTTATTTCCAAAAAGGCAAGTGGGAGTAATATATTTCTCGAAGAGGTTCGAGAAAAGTAACAAATGGACATAGTTCAACCTATGTTAGAGTCGAAGCACAAGTGCCGGTTGTGGAAAATGTAGTTCCTCCTTTGGTAGAATTGGTAGAATCTTCTCCCATAATCGACCAAGTGTTGGAGGACGTGCATCATGTACACGAACCTCCTACTCGTCCCACTCGAATCTAATTCGTGCGAAAATTCTCAAGTTGTTGAGAAGAAAATTTCTCCTGTTGCGGCCCTCGTAGGAGTAGTAGATCAAGAATACCAAACAAAAGGTTTGTTGATTTCTTGTTAACCGAAAGTTCTCGAGATAATGATCTTAGAATTTGAGGAACCTACTACCTACAAGCAAGCTTTGATGAGTGAAGACTCAGAAAAATGGCTTGAAGCCATGAGGTCCGAAATGGCATCTATGTCTGAAAATCAAGTATGGGACTTGATGGATTTGCCGATGGGGTTACACCTATTGGTTGCAAATGGGTTTTCAAAGTGAAAAGCGGATAAGGATGGTAACATTCGAGTTTACAAAGCAAGATTGGTTGCAAAAGGGTTCAAGCAAGTTCATGGTATAGACTATGACGAAACCTTTTCACCAAGAGCAATGCTTAAATCCATTCGGATACTCCCTAGCGATCTCGCCTTCTATGATTATGAGATTTGGCAAATGGATGTCAAAACCGCTTTCTTGAATGGATTCTTGAAAGAGGATGTGTATATGACACAATCGGAAGGTTTTGTGGATCCGGAATATCCTAGGAGGGTATGTAAGCTTCCAAAAGTCCATTTATGGATGAAGCAAGCATCTCGGAGTTGGAATCTTCGTTTTGATGAGGCAATCAAACTGTTTGGTTTTCTCAAAAACGGGAGAAGAGTCTTGTGTTTACAAGAAGGAAAGTGGGAGTAACATAGTCTTCTTGGTCTTATATGTAGATGACATACTTCTCATAGGAAACGACATTCCCATGCTTGAGTCGATCAAGGAATGGTCAAGAGTTGTTTTTCTATGAAAGACCTTGGAAACGCCGAGTACATTTTGGGGATCAAGATCTATAGGGATAGGTCTAAGAGGATGATTGGACTTAGCCAAAGAACTTATATAGATAAGATCGTTACTAAGTTCAATATGGAAAACTCTAAAAGAGGTTTTCTACCCATGCAACATGGTGTTTCGCTTAGCAAGACTCGGTGTCCTTCGGACTCGATGAGATTAAGCGAATGAATAATGTTCCTTATGCGTCGCCTATAGGGTCCATTATGTACTCCATGATTTCTACTCGCCCAGATGTTTCATATGCCTTGAGCATGTGTAGAAGATTCCAATCAAATCCAGGTGATGCACACTGGAGTGCAGCTAAGAATATCCTAAAGTACTTACGAAGGACTAAGGATAATTTCTTAGTGTATGGAGGTGAAAGTGAATTAATTGTTGAAGGTTACACGGATGCGAGCTTCCAACTCGACAAAGATGATTTCCGATCTCAACTGGGTTTCATCTTTTGTCTAAATGGAGGGGCAAAGTGAGCTGGAAAAGTTCAAAGCAAAATGTCGCCGATTCTACAACAAAGCCGAGTACATTGCTGCAGCCAGATGCAAAGAAAGGGAAGCCGTTTGGATGAAGAAGTTCATTCTGGAGCTAGGAGTAGTGCCTAGTGTTGGAGATGGTATTGTTTTACATTGTGATAACAATGGTGCCATAGCTCGCCTAAGGAACCAAGATCACATCAAAGGTGTAAACATGTACTTAGGAAGTATCATCTCATTCGAGAAATCGTTGAGAGAAAAGATGTAATAGTTAGCAAAGTTCATACGGATAGCAATGTCGCCGATCCTTTGACTAAACCATTGCCTCGGCCCTAAGCATGAGAGTCATACTAGGGCTATAGGACTTAAGCATGTAGGAGAGTGGCTTTGATTGTGTACTATTTACTTTTAATTAGTTCACGGTTATAGTTACTCCCGTGATATGTTTGGTTATGTTTATCAATAAAAGGTTATGTTCTTATTTAATCTTGGTTTAGTATTAAATAAAACGCTCAAAGTATTTTATAACGTTTGATAGGATTGTCAAATATGTGATTTGACGAATGAAACCCTATCCAAGTGAACGGGAGTTATAATTTACCTTTGTCCCTAGTTCGAATCATTAAAATTGAACGTAAATGATTCTCGTTTCATGGACTAGATTGCAAGTTGATTGATAGCGCAGTTTCATAGGCTATGGGGACATAGAGATGTCTAGTCATTTGCATAGGCGTGTATAGTTGATACACGTTGGGCAGACCTAGTGGGAGTTCTCTAAAAGGTTTATGAGAATCTCATTAATATATTTAGTGGATTCCTTAGACATGAGTATAACACTAGTCTTACTTAAGGATTAGTATGTTTTTGACACTGCAAAACGTCGTGCCGTAAAAGGAGTCTATAAAAGCAGTGTTCGGAACTACTATGAATTGAGTGGGAGTTTTGGTTGTACAAGACTGGATAAAGTCCTCCTAAGAGTTAGGATTGGTGTCTTGGCCTCTTGAAGAGCGAGAACTGAAAATGCATGGCCGTGCTCAAATGGATTAAGGAGTTAATCATTTGTTTCGACAGTTCGAACTCGGATTTCAAGAAACAACTTGAATATTGGTATGGTTTACATACGATGTTACCATGTCATCAAGTTAGACATTAAGCGACTTAAGGAATTTGAAAGTTACACACTTGTTCTTAGACAAGTGGGAGATTGAAGGATTTTGTCCTCGATCAAGTGTAGCAAACTAAATGTATATGGACAGATTATGAAGATAATATATTCAATAATATTAGGTGACCGCAACGTTTTGCTAGAAGCTAATTGCGGTTTGTTGGGCTAGTATATTTAGGCCAACTACTAATATGTATTGGGTCCTATGAGGTCACACAATGTGACAACCCTTGGATATTACCCAAATCCATTTGTGAAATGGGTTGGACGGTTTTATGGGATGGAAGAGTTGTAACTCATGAGTTTATTATGCTCATAATGTATGACATTATGAGGCAAAATAAAGCCTCATGAAAGCACCTCTTTGTAACCACCTTATATATTGATATGGGGGTTACAAAGGAGGAGGGTTATTTACATTATTCTTTGTGAAGAAAATCTGATTTTCTTTGCTCCTCTCTTTCTCCTCATTTTCGGCCATCACACCTCAAAAGCAAGAGGATAATTCTCTCTTCCGTACTAGCATACGTGGTGATCTAAGGGTTGTTCGTGGACCAACACTAGAGGAACGGCAGTTGACGTTCTAAGGGATCTCCACTAGAAGGCTCGTGGTGGAAGTGGAATTCACGCATCAAGAGGTATATTCTACACTCTTAATTGATTCATGTTGATTTATGCAAAGATCTTGGTGTTAGATGTTTGAGTATGTGATACTCGTTTTCCGCATTAAGCATCTAAATTCCTACACGTATTTCAACTGGAGCCCTTTCAAGAGCCGGTACCCCAGGTTACCACCGTCGAGAGGACGGTCCAGTAGTAGAGACTCGTCATCAAGGATGTTAAGCTTGGCCTGGAAGTGAGCCCCATCACGGACCGGAGATCGGGTCCACCGTTTCCGAAGGATTTCCGGCACCTCCACCTCCGTCTGCTCTATGAAGCCTGACTTGCGCGGCTGAGCAAAATGTTCCAACCCAGGAATCATAGCCGGCAAGGTCAGCTGTTTGTAAATTTTGGGCCTCAAGGAGGAGGTGCCGACCTCAGCTACCCGCCCGGATAGTAGCCTCTTCGGCTCTTTCTCACCGGCAGCAATCTCCTCATTATGCTCCTTCCTGGGAGCCTTAGCTTGGGGCTGCCTGGACGTCCCAGCCTCCCCCTCGGCCTTCCTCTTGGCAGGGGTTGGGTAATCTTTTTGGGAGGAGACTGGACGGTCTTCACAGGAGCGGGAGCGCCAGGTTCACCGCGGCCAGCGCCGCGAGTCTTACCACCCCGGCCTCCAATGCTGGGGGGAATAGATGTAAATTTCCTGGCTGGTTTCGGAGGCATATTGCTGATTGGGATGAAGTTTTGATTGAGATGAAGAGCCTGCCGGATTAAGTGCTCCCGACCTGCATTCAGAGGAATAAAAGAACGTTAGCAGCAAACAAGATGGTTAAATATAAAATATGTACCGGCATCATACTTAATTACCAGAGGGTTCAGATTGGCAAAAGCCCAAAGCGGAAAGAGGGGCGTTGCCTAAAATATAGTCGGCATGAGGCAGCCAATTGAGGGGAACGGGAACGTGCTTCTCTCCTTTAGGGCCTGGTCTCGAAGAAGCCTCAAAGAAATTGAAAGCCTCCAATTCCCGGCGGGTCAATCGCCTGTCAGAGATGTGTTCCATCCTTGGGCGAGGCTTCGTCCAATACCGGCGCAAGGGAAAGTCAGCCGGCACCCGCACCCAGAAGAAGCGGGGTTGCCAGTTTTTCAGGGATGTCAGCTTTGGGTACACCGTCAGTTTCTTGGGCCGGGTGTACATAGACATCCAGCCACCCTGGCCGAGTTGCATCTCGGCCTATGAATGCTTCCTTTTACTTTTCCCTTTGCCCTTCGCGGAGCCATCCACTTTAATCCAATGCAACTTCCGGAACAGGTTCAGGGTCTCCGGAAACCTCTTATATCGGACGGTCCAGGCATAGCATGTCAAATTACGCCAAGATAACGGTGTTAGCTGGGATAAGCAAATGTTCCAGACCTTGAAGATTTTCGCTATAAAAGGATCCAGGGGAAATCTCAATCCAAAGTCTAGCATATGGGCATAGACCGCTACATGACCAGGCGGGCAATCTGTCACCCGGTATCCCTCGGACGGCATCACCAATCCATACCCTTCGAGGAAGGCAAAATACTCGGAGCCTTTCCGGCAAAAATCGCTATTAAACGCCGTTCTTCTCCAGTTTTTGTCGATCTGAATGAAGGACGGGCTGCCGGACTCGCAAGGAGGCATATACAAATCGTCCAGCGTCTCATCATCATCCTCCGAGATGAATTCTGGCGATTCCCCATCGTTATCGGTTTCTAAGGATACCGATTCACCGTCGGACATCATATCCCGCAAGATGCTATTTACATCCTCAGAATTAACGGAAGAGACTTCATCAGCTCCCATACCATCGTCAGACGAAGGAGCATGTGATGCTCCCTTTTCTAATTCATCTACCGGTTTGGAGGAGGATGGCTCATTACGGTGATCCGCAGAGGTATCGGCCAGGTAAGGGAACAACAGAGGCGAACGTTCCGCCAAGCCTAGCATCGTGCCATATTGGCCAGACACCGGTACGCCAATGACAGCCCCGAATGCCCTGATAGCGGTTAAGGGGGAGGCATGGGCGGCTGGTTCCTCATTCGTCCTACCAGAAGTACTACAATCGTGGCCGGACTTACTCCTAAGTTCGCTAGGACGGTTTATTACCGGTGAATTATGGGATAAGGTGGGGCTAGCGGACTTACTATCGGAGTTAAAGTCGCTGTCGGTTATGGATTGAGGACTCTCAGAAATATTTTGGGAATCAGAATTGGAAGACATGATTAAAAGAATAAATTATGAAGGAAATTTGGTGAAATACCTGGAGAGAAGGGAAAGAGCGATAGCTGGCACTGAGAATAGCCGATAAGAGGTCACGGCTTGGAATGTCACGACGAAAGACCGGTAACTGAAAGAACGCTAGGTCTCGAGTAGAATGATCGCTTGAGGGTTTGAAAGTGATGTGAAAGTGTCAAGCTGCGCTGAGAAAAACACCATTTATAGCAAACTTCAGGGCTCAAATTAAGCGACGTTTCGTCTTCCCGTCTCGATCACGCCACGTGTACCCTAAGTTCCGGAACAAGCTGTGATCAGCTACTGGCACCCTAGTCAAATCAGCTCAAGGGTCGAGGCGACGATTCATATTCCGCTAATTGACCCTATTATCCGGATGACTCTTAGCAGCTTCGGGATAAAAACATGATTTTCATCATCTATAACGGCTCAACTCTAGTTAAGCTGGATATCCCTGTACTAGGTATATCGGCTTGGGGGCTAGTTGTATGGGGGGCCGACAAGTTCCCCACGGTCTGTTTCAAACCGCACTTGGGTGTTATGGTCAACACAATCCGAAGAACCCATCTCAATTGGGTATAATCGTATCGCTACCGGTATGTTAAACATGCCGGTTACATCGGTAAGCCTTATCGGTATTCATCATGTGGGCCATTGTCTGAATGGGCCTGGACTGATCCAGTATTGGCTTAATGTGCCTCTGGGCCTAAAGATAAGTATCATAAGAGGATAGAAATGTATCTGACCAATGGGAGCAGTGTCCTACCTCGCTAAGGACACTGCCGGCTCCTATAAATACCCCCCTGACCTAAGTGATAAGGTACGTTCACAAACTCCAACACATTACGCTTAAGACATCCCGTCTTTACCCTTTACTGACTTAGGCATCGGAGGGGCGTTCCTCGGATCAACCCCCGAGGTTAGTTAACTTGTTTTGCAGGACACTAAATCGGCTTGCTAGGCAAAGGAGATACCGGTTCACTTCATACCCCTTATTCCACACCGGAACATAGTCAATACATTGATTTTAGAAGTTACTACTCAAGTAAAGTATTCACTACGGTTGTGTTTGTCTATATTTTTTTATAATTTTGTTTTGTTTTGTTTTGTTCGTCCTTCTGTCTTCCCTTATAGAATAGTGATGGGAGATAGTAAAAGTGGCAGTTTTTTTAATAATAATTAAAGTAGTTATACACTACTTAACGACATACATAGAATAATTTATAATTAGATAGCCACGAGAAAATGTTCTTATTACTACCTCTCTTTAGTACTCACGAAGCCATGATATATTTATTACATTAAGCAACTCTTGTGATATATATAATATATGATCCACTCTTAACAGAACGCCGAACTTAAGAGTAGCATATAGCTGCCAGGTTGTTCAGCCGCCGAACGTCACGGCCAGGAGACCATTGGCCAGTGGCGGAGCCAGCACGGGGGACATGGGGACAGATGTCCCCCCACTTTAAAAAATTAGATTCACGATTTTAAAAAAAAAACGAAAAAACAAAAAAAAAACGAAAAAAAAGAAGGAAAGCGCTGAAGCAGGAGAGACACGTGAAACAAAAAGTTTGAAAGGAAGAGAGAGAGTTTGAGGAACCAAGGAACTAAGGAAGGAGAGAAAGTTTGAAACCCTAACTCCCAGCCAAGAGCCGCCACCCGCCGGAGCCGACGAGCCATCCAGACAAACCACGAAGGTTGTGATATGTGAGGACTGAGGAACGACGAAGGCTGTGAAAGTTCGAAGGAAGGTGAAGGAACTCAGTAGGACGATGAATTTCCAGCAAAACTACAACAAATTGGGTGATTTCGAAACCTCTTTACTCCATTTTCATGGTTTTCCCCTACTCTTCCTAATTTCTCCATGTTTCTCCATTTTCGTGCGGATGAATTTTGCGGGTTTGTTCTGAAATTTCTATGAAAGGTAATTGCGCCCAATTCCGAGTTACATTTTTGAAGGAAATTGCTAAATCAACAGTAGATCGAGTTAAATTGTGGAAAGAAATTATGAAATTCATTGAAGGTTCGTTCTTTGATTTAATTTTCAAATGTTCTTCATTTTTTGTTCTGAAATTGTTTGTTCTTTGTTTTTATTTCCAAATGGTTCGTTTTTTGTTTTTATTTCTTGAGTATGGCATTTTTTGATCTGAAATTGTTAGATTGGCATATGGAATTGCGGGTTTATTTTTTTGCATTTTCGTTCAAGTTTTTTTTGGTGGGTCTAAACCCAGCCAAACGAAGGAAGGAGAGAAAGTGAGGACTGAGGAATGACGGTCGATGAAGCCGCAAGCCGGAGCCGGAGCCACTAGTCGCCGACGCCCGGGTCAGTCGGGAAGTCACCACTCACCAAAGGGCGTGAGTCGGTGAGTTTTTTTTTTCTTCTAAACCCTAATTTTGAATTTCATTTTTTAGGTAATATTTATCATTGTTTGGTTGTGATACCTGTGAATTTGTGATTATGGATTTATGGTTGAATACTTGAATTAGTTGAATTGATTTGTTGTTGGTTTGGTCATGATTTATTGAGTTGATTTGTTGATTCATGTTTTAGGTTCATGTAGTTTGTAATTTCTAATTTCTAATTTTGATGTTGTAAATATGAGTTGTTTTATAATTGACTAGTTTCATGTGATATGTAATTGATTAATGTTTATTAATTTAATTAGGAAACGTCCGGTGATTCACATTCACCTAATTCAAACAAGTCCAATGCTAAGGGAAAACAACTCCTTTTTTTTCGAAATGTAAAGTAATTCATATTCACCTATAAGCATTTTGGAATTTTGAATGTAAAACATTAAGTATTAAACAATTTGTTTTTCTAAGTTTTTTCCCCGAATGCTTGACGTCCGGATTTTGTCCCCCCACTTTGAGAATCCTGGCTCCGCCACTGCCATTGGCAGATCCATTCTGTGGAGGGATTATGGTAGCAATCGCGATGGTGTCGGTTGAATCGTCGACGCGCTCGGAAGTATTACCAGACTTACTCAGCTCAGCCTCAATCGATGGCCAGTTAATGTTATTGAATTTACTAATCGCACCACAATCCACGTAAACCTGTAAGAATTGAAGCACCATGTCGTTGCATTTAACATTGTGTTACAGTCATTAGGTCGGAAACATATGCAATGCTATTGTTATACTCCCTCTGTCTTTTTTTATTTGCTACATTTTGCCATTTAGAGGTGTCTCTTTTTAGTTGCTACATTTCTACATATTTCTATATTTGGTATATAAAACCTACATTTTATTTACATCTTTACCCTTATTTTTGTCCTCTTTCTCCTAATTAATCCTCCCAACCCCCCTTCTAATCTACTGTCAACAATTCTCTCTCCTCCTCTCTTAATTTTCTGCACCCCCTATTTCTCTCTCATAAACACAAATTTATCTTCAGATCTTGGTTTCAATAATTCGCATTTGGTTTTCTAAACTTCAAATTAATAATCCTCACATTATTTTGCACATACCAATACCCATTTGCACCATTTTTGTTTCAAAATCGAATTTCTAATTTTCGCAACCATTTTTTCTCTCTCCTAGATGAATTTTAACTTCAGATCTTGCTTTTATTTGTTTGATTTTCGCATTTTCAACTTCAATCTAACGTTCTCTACATCATTTTGTACAGATCGATACCCATTTTAACCATTTTTAGGGTTCTTAACATTTGGGGTGAAGATTCAAGTTCATGAATTTGGATGAAGATTGAACTCTTATTTTGGGTGATTGAAGATCCGGATTTGTAAGGCCCGAAAATGGTACAAAATTCCTCTTTTTCTCTTTTTTTTGTGTTTATTTATGTTGATTTTGATTTTATATTTTCAGAATTTTGGATTTCAAATATAGATTTTGGTATACATTGTACTTCATTTTCTCAGATTTTTTTTCCAGATTTTTTTTATTTTTCGTATTATTTCCACATCTAGGTGAAATCGAATTTCCAGATTTTTAGAGTTCCATATTTTTCAGATTTTTAGAATTCCCTAGCTATTCCCCTTTACTCTGCACACAAAACAAGTAGCTAGCTAGCTAGCTAGGCAACAGTCATATGAGCGTGCTTAGGTGCGCATGTGCGATGCCACGAGCTGTGGACAAACAGTTTTTTATAATAGAAGTAGGTTAGAAGAAATCCTCTGTGTTGTCCTTGTATAGTGCCCCCACTCAGAGGCCCATTACAAGCCATACACCTCCAACCCCCTTCCCCACTTAATTAATTCCCAAGCAAATGCTAGGGGTAGAAATTCAACCCTAAACTTTGCTAGAAATAAAGATGGAAAAAACTCAACACTTGATTCAATTCAATTCCTATATTACGGACAACAATTACTCAGTATATGAATTTAGAATTATTTTTTATTCTAATACTTATATATGAGACTAACATAAAAATCAAAGGTGTAAATATAGTAAGACCCCGTTCTTTTGGACCGCGAAACGGCGAACCGAACCGAATCGAACCGAATCAATTGAATCGAACTAATAATAATAATAATAATAATAATAATAATAATAATAATAATAATAATAATAATAATAATAATAATAACGGTCTTTTCACCATATACTCCCTACAAATTGAAAAATTCACCATATACCCTCAATGTTTCATATATGCACCATATACCCCTGAGTTTTCGAAAATGTTCACCATATACCCTTTTCCTAACTGCCGTTAACTCACTGTTAGCTGTATTTACGATTTTGCCACTATTAACCCCTAACCCCTAATTCTAACCCTAATTCTAACCCTAACCCTAACCTTAATTATAACCCTAACCCTAACTCCCCTCCCCTTCCCAGCCCAGCCCACCACCCCACCCCATTGACCCACCACCCCTCCCCCTTCCCTCCACTAGTAACCTTAATTATTATTATTATTATTATTATTATTATTATTATTATTATTATTATTATTATTACTATTATTATTATTCTTTTAATTGTTATTATTATTATTATTATTATTATTATTATTATTATTATAATTATTATTATTATTATTGTTATTATTGTTATTATTATTATTATTGTTATTATTACTATTATTATTAGTATTACTTTATACGATTACTATTACTATTAATATTACTATTTACTAGTACATTTGTTCAAAAGAATTATTATTATTGTCGTTGTTGTACTTATTAATTATTAATATTGGTGATTATTATTAATGTCGTTGCTATTATTATAAATGTCATTGATATCACTATTTGAAGCTATTTGTGTTGAAGAAGAAGAGTTCTTGTGGCATTTGTACGCGTTCTTTTTTATATTTATTTGTTCTAATTAACAATTTTGATATGCGATGTTCTTTTTATGTTGTACATGTAATGAACATGAAAATCGTATATAATGTTTATTTTTTTAATAATTTTGGCAGAATAATATAAAGTATATGTTACTAGTTTATATGAAACATGAGTAGCATGGGATAACCTAATTAATGATGTTGGCATCACGTTCAAAATTTTCCCTACAAGGGATTTCAACTTATCTTTAGAAACAAAGTTTATATAGAACAAGACAACGATATAAGAAGAATATTTAGCAATTTTGTTCAAGATCATATGATTATATATATTTATAGGTTTATTTATAATAAAAAAGAACAATTTATTGATATAACAAATAACATGTTGTTAGCTAAATCCAAACATGTCATCAATATAAAAATAACATCTATCTTTTATTTTTAGAACATGTTCTTTAAATAGATTTTGTATGCTCTTTCAATAAATGTTCTTTTCAAAACTACCTAAATTCTTATGATAAACGGACCTTAAACATGAACAATATGTTCTCTTTACCATGAACAATATGTTTTTTTACCTAGAATATGTGTTCATTTACTTTTAATTGTATGTTCATATACTAATGTGTTATTTTAAAAACAAAACTAATTATGCTATTATTATTATTATTATTATTATTATTATTATTATTATTATTATTATTATTATTATTATTATTATATTATTATTACTATTATTATTATTATTATTATTATTAATATTAAAAGTTGTGCATAGTAATAAAATGATAGTAATAGTAATGCTAGTAATGAAAGTAATACTAGTAATGAAATACTACCTCTGTTTCTTTTTAATTGTTATACTTTGACATTTTACATTATTCACAAATTTCCCTTTGACCATCGTTTGTGATTTATACGTGAATAAAAACATTGTTATGTGAGATCTTGTTAGATTCGTCTTAACATGTATTTTATTAATATGTACTGTTTATAATTTTTACAAATACAAAACTAAAGATATATGTCCTTAAAGTTTTGCATTGGCATGCGTGAAAAGTGTAAGGGTAACAATTAAAAAGAAACGGAGGGAATATAAAGTAATAATAATATTATTAGTAATAATAGGTTTTATAAAAGATAAGTTCTGATCAGATCAGATAAGTTCAGATCAGATATGAAAAAATAAGTTCAGATTAGATCAAATCAGATAAGTTCAAATCAGTAAAAATAAGGTGAACTAAATATAGCCTTAGTAGTTTATATGAAATAAAACAAAAATTCATATTAAATTTTAAAATATATTACTTTTTCCGTTTCTTTTTAGTTGCAACACTTTCTTGAAAGGAAAATTTCTAATTAGTTGCAACACTTTCTACTTTTGCTTTTTCTTTCTCTCTATCTCTCTCCAATCACATGGGGCCCTCTCCTTTTTTCCTCTCTACCTCTCTCCTACCCAAATTTTGCATTGTAGTTTGTGAAAAAAAAGTGTTGCAATTAAAAAGTAACAGAGAAAGTATATGAAATGCACTAAAGTATATGTGGAAATGTGGTGGAAAGTTAAATATGAAGGGGTTACCTTTTTGTCTTGGCTACCTCGAGGGTTGGACCAAGCGACGAGCCATCCACAATTTCACAGTCAATCACTCCACGGACTCTACCTGAATACACCACGGCAGTCTTGATGCCATTTTCAGCTTTAGACACTTGCTCAATGTCAGTATACTGATTGAAGGGAAGATTTTGCTGGTATTTTTTGATGAATTCTCCAGACCATATTTTCTCATCATGAAGCTTCACGTAGGGCATTGAACTGGTGGCGTTCCTCAAGGTTCCCAACAGAGATAGTCCCCCCTGCGAAACAACTACCTCCCTCGCCGCGGTTTTGCTTTGCGCTTGCTTGACCAGATCGTCCAACGCGGCCTGGTGGTCCTGTGCAACTTGAGAAGACATTTTCTCACGTACGTATAATTAGCCTGCTCGAGTCCAGTTTCCAAGTACATGAGCAAACTTAACCAACAAACAAGAGAACTGATGGTATACTGGAATATGTTGTACTTAGAGATGGCAAAAGTTGACACAACACGACAATAGGACGAGACACGAACCACATACGAAAAAATGGGTTGGTATGAAGGATTCTTAACGTGTTGAGTTTAATGGGAGGACACATCTTACTAAATGCGTTGGGTTAGTGTTGTGGTTTCCAACACGAAAATGACACGCATGAACCCATTTAATACAATTTTTTTTTGGAGAAAAACCCATTATTAATACAATTTATATGCATATGTAGGATATTAATGTAATTAATTGGTTTAAAATTATCAAAAAGTATCTTAACACGACAACACGATACGAATTGGAAAACGACACGGCATTTTTATTAAATAAGTTGAATAATTGTAAGAGTTTTCCAACCTGTTTATATATGACACGAACATTATAAAAACACACCTTTAATTTTGCGAGCCCTAGTTGTGCTCTTTGAATTAATTGCTTACAATTATGCAATTAATTTTAGGTGTTTCTACAAACACTACTGTATATATAATGTTCCTCTTAATATTTTTAAAAAAAATCCCAGCTTTCTTCTAACAAAGTCTTGGTAAGACCAGAAAAGTTTCTAGTATCAAAGACAATATTTTCTGTTCACACCAAGCTTAGACCTTCTCATGATCGTCCTTAGCTTTGCAACATTTTATTAATATAAATCGAAATTATGTTAAAGTCCAATTCAAGTTGTTCATCGTAACTCAACTTTGTCTGATTATATTATTGGTTGATCCCATATATTATGCTCCATTTTTTCTAAACAAGTTCCCAAGGGATTCATTAGCGGCTTATTATACATTTTGCTGTTAAATAATATGACAATTCCTCTCTATGTATACATAATGCTCCATTTTATTGTATGTTGCATTGTTGCCCCTCTCTATGTATACAGTAGATAAGATCTGATCAATATTTTCTACATGTAAATATATTGTAGGTTACATATCATTATCTTCAAAAACTACGCCAAAAATTATCTGCAAGCTCATATAGCTAATCGTACGAAAAACTACACGACAAGCAAGAGTTTTATTATAATTTATAAGCTAAGGTACGTATGTACGTTGTAGTCCCACCCAGAATTTTTTTTAAAAAATGTCTAACATTTCCAATGGTTGTAAAATGGGACTTGCTTGCAATTTATAAAAGTTTCAAGCTAGTAGCCCAACCATTGGAGTAAAACAAGCAATATAGCTTGGGTGAGCAATGTTGCTCAAACAAGCTATATTTAACTTGCTTTAAAAGTGGTGGGACCCATTTATTAAATTACCAATGATAGTCAAGAATGAGAGGTTAGTTGGCAAAGTGGGGCATATTCAAGCTAGAACCAGGTGTTGCTTGCCATTGGAGTAGTATGTAGCTTAAATTTATTGTAGCTCAAAAAGGTGATGTGGCATTACAAGCGACATAGGGTTGTTCTTTGCCACATTGAGATGCTCTAGACTCGCAAACAAAGCTAACAACTGTAGTGTTAATTAAATTTTAGAAACACATTATACTCAACCAATGAAAATGACTTGCACACAAATCATATACATAACGTGAGACAGAAGATATGAGTCCTAAAAAAAGCTAAACAGTGTAATTTTTCTACAAGCTTATATATTTTTTTTTGGTAGGAAAGAGAATTAGATTACTGCAAATAGGGGTTCAACACCGAGAAAGTCAACCCCCTCATATCACTAACAGGAGAGATAGAGGGGATAAAGGAGTTCTACAAGCTTATATAGGTAACTAGGTAAGGACTGTACGATTCAGAGTGACTTCTATATTAACCTTCAAAGCAAAAGAAAAATTAATATCACTTTCTTGATAAACCTTGTTTCCCAACAAATGTAATCAATTTGAAAGTAATCCAATAGCATGCTTGATATATGGATTTAAAAGCGACGTATACCAAAGAAAGGGAAAATACAAGGACTACAGAAAGAAAAAAGAGGACGAAAATAGAAGCTAATACCTTGACAAGCAGTGCGTGGATAATAGAGAACTTTACTTACTGAGCAATTTAAGATTGCCAGTTTCGTAAATTTATAGACCATGTGGATTGTAGATGTGTGAAACTTTAAGATGCATCTTTCGTGGTGCCTTTAATTTTAATTTCATATAGAAATAAAAAAGATGCCTTTGATTTTAATTTCATAAAGAAATAAAAAAGCAGGGGCCGGGCTATCATTATAGGGGGCCCCTTAAAATTCTCATCTTGGGTTAAGGGGTGTTAACGAGTCGAGGCGGGGTTGCTCGGCTGGGCTCAGCTCGTAACACTTTTACTCAAACTCGAGCTGAGTCTCGAGCTTTTTCGAGCTTAAATTTTTCTAGTTCAATTTACCATAAAACTCAACTTGATGAGTTAGAAATTTATATTACATATAGTCTATAAATAGATTTAGACTACTTACTTTGAGTTTTTCACAAGTATTCTGCGCAATTAAGTATAACTTTTCATTTAATTTTTCTATAATATGGAAAATAATATAGCTAAAACATATTTCGAGCCTACCCACAAACGTTTCGAATCAAACTTTGTTATGCTCGGATCTAGAAAATTCGAATGATAATAGTTTGCCGCTAAATTTACTCTTTTAACACCCATTGACTCAAATGTAAAATAATTATTAATTACACAAATTTCTAACCAAAAACTTCAGCAAATTAAAATTTAAAAATTGTCAATTACACAATAAACATAAAGAAAAAACTAGATGGAATCACTTAAAAAGTGTTGCTCTTCCTATGTGTTTTGAAACAAAATCATCAATAACACTTTCGATGTCAACTTTTTCCAAAAGATCACATTCAATCGCCATCAAAGCAAGGCCATTTAATCTTTCCTGCGACATTGCTGTGCGTAAATATGATGTATTGCAATGATTATGCTGTTCATTGATGCTAGCTTTCTTCACCAACATAGTACATACATTTATGTTTTGAGGAAATGACTAGTTAGTTTTGATGCAGCTGTTAATGCATCGAGAATTAGAACAGTGACCAAACCTGTGCAGCCATAACTGTTTCAAGTTCTTGGTTCAAAAACGAGATATACATTTTTGCTTAGGCTCTTCTCCTCCAACCTGCCATTACTTGTATCATTTCCAAGTTCATGAATCTTGATGTAATATTAGAACTCTATCAGGTGTAGGATATATTCAGGTGACAAAATCAATGTCTTTTGTTGTATATGCCTTCAATTATCTGGCGCTAGCTATGATTAAGTCCATGGGTGAAACACCCTGGTGGGGGCGTGGGGGCAACGACCCCGAAGCTTTTCTGGTATATGTTGTTTAGTATATCTAGTCTGTTTTAATTTTGGATTTAGGCCCATTTGTTTAGGCTTATTAGTAGGTACTATATAAACCCATAATTAAGCTTTGTCGCTCCATATTCGTAATTTGTACTCTTTTCCTAATTCTACTAAAAATCAGTTCGATCTCCATGATATGTGGACGTAGTAGCCTAACACATCGTTAGTGAACCACGTTAAATCCTTGTGTCGATTGTTCTTCAATTTCTTGCCTTCGTTATAACATCTTTTATCAAAACCTAGGAATATTGAACTCTTTCAAGATATGGATGGCTCCAATTCCTAGGTTTGAGTCCAACTCCATTGATGACTGCTCGTTTGGAAGGATTCAATTGAGATAGAAATACAACAAAGGGCACCTCGGAGTTTGGAAGACTTCACAATTACTCCCTCCGTCCCCAAATAGACTTTCCATTTCTAATTTTTGACTATTCATGTGTAAAGAAGATCTTCCAATTCTTTTTCCAATATATAAGAAAAACATAGTCATGTGTAGAAATTTGTCGGTTTGGTTAATAAAATTTGGTTGAACCGAAATAATCGAAATTTGAACCGAATTAAAGCGAAGCCGGGATTAATCAGAATCGAAATCAAGCGAAAAATGATAAAGCGAAAGCGAAATAAATCGTAAATAAATAACCAAAAGCTGAACCAGAACCGACTCAAACAAATCGAATCGAAAATAGCGTAGGAAACCGAAAAGTTGATCGATCAACCGAAGCGAATCGAACCGAATATGTAATCGAATTAATCGAACCGATTCAAACCGAAACTAAAAGCGAAAGCGAATCGAACCAAACCTAAGCGAATCGAAACCGATTTAAGTTGAAATTGTTATAAACGAATTTTTAACTCTAACGAACTGAATTTACATATTACCTAAATTCATGATAGTATTCCAATTCACGGAATTTATGATGATAATATTAATACTCTCACATAAATTTATGATGATATTATATTATTAATATAAAATTATGACATTATCGCTATATTTCGTTATAAAATGATATGTTCAAATCTATTAAACCTTTTTTTATTTCATTGAAAATTTGAGCCACAACACATTTGAAATATTGATCGTAATAACTTCCCATGACTAGAGGTGTTAAAAACGAGCGTGTGGTTGGGTCAACACGATCTTCGACTTGGACTTGCTGGTTCGACCCAGTGAGGTCGGTCTCGAACTGACCGAAACTCCGACCAGGATTACCTGCACTGACCCGCACCCGGTAGATTATATTCCGACCTTGACCTACACACCTACATTCAATCCGAACCCGATCGAACTAAACCAGATATTAACCCAAAACTCAATTAAGCCCAGTAAATACCTTTACTAAAATTCAATTATTATTCTATATTTACAAAATCATTTAAATAATTTAATTTTATCTTTACTAAATATATATTTATTTTGCTAAATTTAAATTGACATGACTCATAATTATAAATATAATTAAATTGCCCTTTAACTTTAATGCATGCATAAGCATAAACATAAACATAACGATATTGAATAATGGATACATTTAATTTCTTCAACATTCCCTATAAAATTGTTTAACATTGATGAGGCAAATAAATATCAAGAGTACTTCAACAATTTGAATAGATCAAATTCTATTCCAATTACATCTTGCATCAAACTTTGAATACAAGCAATTGAACAAGACATCAATATAAAATACAACGGCTTCCTTGATCTTCTCACCTCCACTTGAAGATCATATCTGCAATTAAGTAAAGCAAGGTTCAATCATCAATTTAAAAATAACGTCAAATATTCAAGAAAGATATTCCAGTTGAATTTGAAATTCATCAACAATAAAACCGCAAATGTTCAAAGTGCAACTTTTTTAGATGAGAGTAAAGTAGCTAATTTTGTTGGGATCAAACCTAGTTTTACCAATACTGATTTCATAAATCATAGAGAAAAAAACTGAAATATAGTAATCAAACAACATGATCGAACTAACAAAATCTCCGTCAAATCATCAGTTGAAGTTTGTCCTCAACATATGTTGCGCCTTTCTATTACACAACTAGCAAATTACACAATCCAATAGACATGTAAGATTAAAGAAAAAAGTTGCAATTTGTATTGTATTTCTGTGTTAGCAAATCAAGACCAAGTATAAACAATATTCAATAATTACATGGATTGAACAATACCAAGTAATTCATTGACGTTTACTACCAAATCAAGACTAAACTTAGAGAAATCAACAAGCAACCAATAGGTGAAAGTAGAATACCTCGGATGAAGGTAATAAACGTCTCAATTGCAGCCGTGAGATGCAGGGGGTGAGGGGGAGTAATATGAATTTCGAAAAATAAGTTTGGTTGAAGAAGAAAGGAGGGAGGCGGGTAAGGAAGAGAGAGAAGGTTAGGGTTACATATAGGGGGAGCGCAAAATCGACGACATTGGTTTGTTTGCTGATCATCAACGGTCAGCTTTTGCTGATGTGGGTGATAATCCGTGTTTATGTAAATGAACGGTCATAGGATGTGGCTGAAGCAAAACAACGGTCGTGGATCATGATCCATGTTTCTTTAAATCGGCCAATCACAAGTCACAACATTGTTTTTGCTACTTTTCTTATATATACCAATTCGTTCATTCTCCTTCAAAAATGAATTCATTCATTCATTCATTTTCTTAACTAAGTTAAAATAATTTTTTATTAAAGTGAACTTATAGTATAGCTATATAAGTACGAATATAACTTATATGAACTTCTTTGAGTTTCTAGTGACTACTTATTACATTGTTATTTTAAAGACGATTAACTTAAATAGAGTAGTGTTATACTGACTTACCTTATCAACTTACAATGATACATTCATTGATCTCATCCGATTTTAACTTGTTTCAATTTTGATTAGATTAACTTAATTAAACTTATGTTAAGATTTAGAACTTCAACGTTTAGTAAGTCTAACTGTCTAAGTGAGTATAGTATCAAGAGTCATTATAATCTTATATATATTAGAGTAGTTTACGCAGTTGACTAAGATAATACACTAAACTTTACGCAGTTGACTAGTCCAAACACTAAATTTTAGTTTTTGAGCCGAGCTGCGAGCCGAACTTGGGTTTGTTCCTTTCGAGCTCGAGCCGAGCCTAAATTTTTGAGCTCGACGAGCTTTGAGCTCGAGCCGAGTTGTACCTCAATCATTCTCGAGCCGAGTTCGGTCTCGGTTCGGCTCGTTAACACCCCTACAATATAGTGTTTTTATTAGTTTTTCGTTATCATCCATATATTTATCGCACACCATAATCGAGTCATTTAAATTTTATATAAATCTAGTAATTGATCGTATACTCGTAGTTAATATATAATACTCATTATTATTATCGTTAGTTATACTATTAGAGCATATTAAGAGTCGATACTCATTAATAATCATTCACGTATTAGCTATAATGGTTCCAATATTATTATATCGTACTAACATATATAAGCCTACTGATAAAATTTTCTTTATAGTCACATATATATACAAAGTTAAGAGAAGACCATAAATACTATACTAGTATTAAACTATAATATAACATAAAAACAATTAACTTAAATAATCTTATAACTTATAAAGATAAGGGAGTGTTATGGTTGTTAATCTTATACTAGTGTTAAGCTTTAGTAATATGTTTTGTATTTGCGACACGTAAAGCTTAAGCAAGGTTCATTTTGATAGATCATTGCCCTTTTCAGTTACATTGTAAGCTTACATTGATACATTATATAATCTAGTATCAACTTGTTTCAGTTAAATTAGATATTTGAAATTTAAAATAATTGTAACTTATAAACGATTAACTACATTGGAGTGTTCTTATCTTCATTTATGTTATCGTTTCACATTGATACAATATCTAATAACCTTATACTAACTTGTTTCACTTTAATATTATTTTTGATATCGTAATGGAGGCATGGAGCAATGTTATCTTCAATCAATTGGTCTTGTAAGAGACATCATACTCTTAATTTTAAACTGGACAACGGTCCAATCCCAATATTAAGAAGAGAACAAACCATCTTTGTAATATAGTGACTAGTTTAATCTAATTAGTGACAAGTTCAATCCATTTGGTTCTCACATTCTTTAATCGTTGTAGTTCGAGATTCGTTGTAATCCAATATCAATTTGGTTCACTCGAATATTATGTTTTAAAATCAAAATGGATACAACTTAATCTTACTTTAAATTAAGCAAAGTGATTTTCAATTACTTTACTGTCAAACATAGATACCTTGATCTGATATAATATTAACTTATTTTACGTCGATTATATGTTTTTCAGCCTCAATGACTAGTATCGTTATAGACTTAAAGTAATCCCTTATAGTTAAAGTAAGACATTAATATAATCAACTTTTTAGAAATGTCTAACTCGTCTTTTGAGGAAGTTTATAATAATTTATATTGATACGAGACGTCCTTTTTAAACCAAATATGATATGATTTGCACACAACTAAAAGTTTGAATATCGACTTATATAAATTTGTCTTATTCCAAATCATATATATCAGTAATAAAATACACTTTTAACAATGTCACTTTCATACACGTTTTTATGAAGTACAACTATTTTTTTCGAGGCAATTGCGGAAGTGCCGACAACACTTATTTGTTGCATTAATTTTTAACCGGACCCGAAAAAACATCTGGCCAAAACCCGACATGAAGCTCAATTTTTCCCGAACAAATACAAGAATGTGATTAACTTCTACCCGAACCGATGCGATTATCGCAGAAGTTTTGTGGTTTTCGTCAATAACTGAAATAAACCGAAACGAAACTGAAAATAACCGCAACAAATTTTAACTGCTATGGATTCAACCGTTGGTTGGTTTAACTGTTTGGATAAAACTGATTTAAACTGCAACTGAACTGAACTGAAAATGGAAAGGAAAAAAACTGAATTAAACTGAACTGAAAAGTTTGTTAACTGAACTGAACTGAACTGTTAATTATTTCAACTGGTACAAACTGAACTGATATCAACTGAACTGTTTGGTTATAACCATAACTGAACTGTTGAACTGAATTGACACCTCTAGTCATGTGGGGTCTTGTTTGATTCGTCTCATTGCATATGTTAGGAAAATCAAACTTTTATAATTTTTACTAATATGTGATTAAAGATATTAACTACACAAATCGTGCATTCGCAAACGTGCATTGGAGAAATGGAAAGTCTATTAAGGGACAAGGAAACTTTTAACACATCAAAAATACAAAGTAAAGGAGGAGCAGATGGGGAAGAAAAGAGAAGAAGAGACTCAGAGAGAGAATCGGGGGTTAAAGTAATTTTTGGAGGGAATTTGGGTGAAATTTTCAAGTTGGGTAAAAATTTGGGATTTAGGATGCATTAGATGAACACGTGCAAGTCATGTGACTAAGAATATGTTTGGGAACATAAGATGAAATAGAGGTGAAACTGATAAGGTAGCTGAAAATTTCAGCACCTTAAATTGAGATGCTATATTTGATAGCAACTCAATTTCAGTCAATTTTTGAGCTTAAATTAAAGCTCTTACCCCAAACACGACTATTTATTTTAGGTGACTAACTTTTGAAGCCCTACTCATTTAAGGCGACTTAAATGTGTTCTTAAATGAGTTCCTAAATCAACGCTAGAGTCTTTAGTCAACTTCCAATTCCGGCAAAATGTATTCTTTTACAATAAAGACCTTTTATAAGTTATTTTTTGACAACTTTTTCTTTGACAACTTTTTTTTTGTACTTTTTTGCAAAAAAAAGTAACTTATAAGCTGACAAAAAACCATATTCATTTATACTAATTTAAAATCCTTTGGTTTGCAATCACAACCCCTACCCCCCCCACCACAAAGAAGGGGAACCTTATCGTTCAATTAAGGAACTGAAATCTTGTTCTTGCCTTTAGACTGGGCACAATTTTAATGAGTGGAATTCTTGACCTTATTTGTCCAAGCTACGGTTAGAAACGGTAATTGAGGCTCTTTTCTCGTCAGTCATATTAAACAACTCATTTTAGAGAAAAATTAATAGTTCCTACAAATCAAATTCATAACCAATATAATTGTAGTGTATGTTTTAGCTCTAGGATCAACATATTCCTCCCCGAAATGTTTTAGGAGCTGAATTTCTAATTATCAATATAGACGACCACTTTAGCTTCATGAAAAAAAAAATAGAGGGAGAATTATATTTAGTGACACAAATGTTGGTCCATCTACAACTATTGACACGATGTTGCATTGACACACTAATAGATCAAACTCAAACTTGATCATCTCTATATTATACAAGGGAAGGAGGAGCTATGGTGTCCCCCTATAAGTTTACTTAACTGCCCATTCTTAAATCAAATACTACTACAAAAAAAGGAAAAAACAAAGTCAAACTCAAATATAGCATTAAAAAAATAACTTAAATATTGAAGGCAATCGAGTTATAATTGAACAACAAAGAAACATTGACTATAGATTTAGTACATTTATATGCTGAAAAAAGTAAAAAGGAATATTACATCAATCAAATATCTTATCAGTCAATTCACAAGCACAATTAAGTATTACATTAAAACGAAAAATTCAATCAATTAACAAAGTGAAATGATTTATTTAACACAAAAGACTATGTTAATAGAACATAAGAAATCCTAACAAAATCACTTAACATCTTTTTAATCGTTCATCAAGTTTAATTTCAAAAACCTAAAAGAAAGAATAAGTAAAAAAACTAATAAAAGAAGGGTTAAGTGATAGAGGTTCAACTTACGAAATTTAGCCAAAAAAAATGTCTAATGTTCAAATTTTAACCCCTGTTCATGCCCAAAAAGGTTAGAATTTATGTTTGAAAAAATAAAAAGCAATCAAGTACGCATCGCGTGCATAAGTTGCTAGTTTTAGACAACTAAAATACTCGTTTTTGCATAACTTTTTTTACCATTATTTTCAAACACTTCATTTTTTTGCTATTGTCTTACGCATTAAAATGTCTAACTTTAGGGGATTGATCTTTATTCAATAAATTATTTGTTCAATGTTTTTTTTGAAGTGAAAATTCATTCATTAATATGAAGTCATACGACATCTACAGTTGAAGTCAAAACTAGTAAATACAAATCAAATTGAAGAAACTTAATTCTAATCTGGCAAAACCACGACCATTGAGCAGAAATAACTCGTCTAAATACCCTCTTTCACGTTGATGGTTGATGCAGCCTTCTACGAGGGGGGTCTAACGTTTTGATGTAGTTGTGATGTATAGAGATAATTCAACCGATTGTACGCGAAGTACTAATCAACGTCGCAATCCCGCCACAAAATCCTATCAGCAAATCAACCTTCAACTGGAGCCAGGATCCAAAGCCCGCTAACACACAAAGAAACCAAACTAATATACCCATCGTGAAGGGTGACTACAAAATTCATAAAGAGGACTAAAGTCATGCATCACACATTTGAGACTTATTGAAAACAACGAATAAGCGAAAAAAGCAAAAAAAAAAAACTAGAAACTGCAAAAAGGAGAGAAAGATGGGCTTACCATGAACAAAAACATTCATGGCATCCCCTCTAAAGGGTTTTTTGTGAAAAGAGGAGAGAGAGAGATGAGGGGATAGCGGCTAGGTTTTATTTTTCTTGTTTGTTGAATGTTTAAATATGTCTGAAAATATCCATATATAAATATGTGTTTGAAAATAGTAAAAAAAAAAAAAGAAGTAAGTACCTTGTGCTAATAATTTGTTAAATTTTGCAAAATTTGAGCCATTCTTGTTAAGGTGCCAGATTCGTGCTAAATTGTACTCAAGCCAAAATTTGTGTTACTAAGTGTGATTTTTCAAAAATAGGAAGGTTTTTGAAGTTTCTTTTTTTAGCTTTATTAGGAGTTTAAACAAAAAACGAGTACTGAGAGTGAGAGATAGCTCAATGATTAGAGATCTCTCCTGATTTCAAGAGGTCTTCTACTCCCCAACTTATCAAGGTTTCTCCTTACCAAAAAAAAAAAAAAGGCAAAAAATGAGAACCAAAAGAAAGAAACCCGATAGAATCCTATTCCTGATGAAATAATAGAACAAACATATATCCTCAATCCTCATAGTCATACATGCTTTAAAATGATTCCATTCTTTTCCTTTCACTACTTTCAGAATTTTGTCGAACCAATGAACACTGTCATCGTGGACTATGTTGATTAATCTACTATACTACTCGAATCCAAATCCTTCACTTCAAAAATTTGGTCCAAGATCAAGAAAGACCCACAAATGCAAGAGAGGATTTCATTTTTTAACGGAAGGAAATTGGTTTATTTTTAGAAATGTGTTTTATTCATTATTTATGCTGAAATCCGTCCAAATCTCTTCAAAGATCTATAAATAAATAAATAATCGTTCAAATCTGGAATCTTGTTCTTGACTTTAGTGTGTCGTTGAAGTGCTTGACTACTAAAAGTAATGAGTAATGAGTGGGTTCCTTCCAATTTGAGAGCGATCTTCACTTTATCAGTTTAAGCTAGGATTAGGAACAATAATCATGTTCCTGACTTTAGTCTTTCGTTTTTCCTTCCCCTATTAATGACAATCGATGCACCCAAGGTAGTTTGGGGTGTTTTTAAATTCTTTGTTAAAGTTGATGGTCTTTGGTTGCACCACGCCATAGCTAGTTTGTGGTGTTAATTTTGCCTTAATAATAAAGATAGTAGTTATACACTACTATAAGACATACATGGAATAAGTAAGCCACGATAATGTTCATAGTTCATACTACATCATACTGCCCTCATTAGTACTCATGATATTTGTTACATTAAGCAACTCTTTAATCTTTATATATGAACTACTCTTATTAGCATTATTTGAAGTAGAAAATGGCTAATTCCTGGTTTTTCAGCCGTTATTAGTTGTTGTGCTCCACGACCAGTATACCATCGCCAGCTGCTTTTGTTGGATTATAGTCTTCAATATGTAGTTGGAGAGTTTGTGTGTGGGTGTTTGTCCCACCTAGAAGGAATAGAGTATTGTTGTTGTCTTTATATTAACCCATGTGATAGTTATATTAAATTGGATGATGGTCTAACTACTTGGGCCAAGGTGAGCATTGGGCTTGGATGTGCTTGTATTTGGGTTATTAATATACTTGTATATTTCTAATCAAAGACTTAACATTTTGATTAGTATTTATTTTTCTGCCGAAATATTTTTTTAATTATTATTTAATTATTTTTCGGATATTGGGATTATATTTTCTTTGACAGTTTTCTATAACTGCCATCTGATATTATCCCAATATATACCTTTTGGCAGAACATTATTTACGATCAGTTTCTCATTTTCTCTTCTTCTTCACAGAACGTTTTCTCTCTAAACTCTCTCAACCATGTTCATGGAGGATGGATTAATTGCTGTCAATTCATTCTTAGATTAGGAAATCCTGGGGGTAAATTAGCAAAAATCCCATCAGCGTAATAGTGGGGCTAATATTATCCTAAGGACAGAGACATACTCGTCCTAGTCTAGTTTCTGTAATTTCATTTTGTTTTCAATTACTTTGTTTCTAACTTTCCCCAGCGGAGGGAGTATGCGAGCATGCACGCTTGTGCTTGCGAGTGTTTACTGAGCTCAATATCAATCTTTGCTAGTCAACGTTGTTGAATTTGCTAATCACTGCAAGAAGCACCATGCCATTGCATTTAACATTACGTTATCGTCATATATTAAGGGTTAGGAAGTACATGCTACTCTCACATAGAATTCCCCTTACTCATAATTCATTGATTTATTTCATGCTAGAGCACACTTAGGTGCGTACGATTCCCCTAGCTTAGGCCGCCCTAGTTGTTACATGAATAACTAACATTATGATCTTATAATCTTATGAATTAATACTGATGAGGTCTTGTCCTAGTGGTTAAGATTGAAGTCATATGTCGATGATTGGCCACAGTTTCGAATCTCCCCAACCCATTTATAATATGTACTGCTTTTGTGGCTCATTTGCACAAAAAAAAAACACGTTATGAATTAATCACAAATTTGAACTATGAAATTCAATTATCGGATTAATTATTTGCTTCAATTGTTACTTCTAATATATATTATGTTATTGTCATTTACTTTATAACTACAATTTTGAAAAGAAAACCGTACTTTGGATCAGTGGATAATTAAATCATTCATATAAATACTTGATGTCATTGGTTCAAAGCTTCTATTCTTTTAAAATGTATGGGAATAATGTGGAGTGAGCCTATTACATGATGGATAATAGCACCATAGACGGATATACTAACTTGACAACGTGGGTTTATATATACTACATGCGTTTTTTTTGGAATATGTAAACTTTACTTTTCGTGGTCAAAGTTTGAAAATTTTGACCGTAAATAAATTTCATTAATTAGTGTGTTAATAGTATAACATTATCATATGAGATATTATTAATTGTGTTTTAATTAACATTTTAGAAATATTAACTTTTTATAACAATATATAATACTTATTTAGATATTATATTATATTGGTGGTCAAATAAAGCAAGTGTAACCATTGAAAATAAGCAAATAAATACTTTACTCCTATCACCACAAGTTTTAAACTCTCAGACTTGCTCTACATTATTTTAACACTTCGAATCATATGGTTGAAAATCCAAAACTTCATTAAATGTAAGGAGTAGGGATGGCAGTGGGGCAGGTCAAATAGGAGACTCGCCCCATCCCCGTCCAAATTGGGGCGGGGATGGATCTAGGTATGGCGGGGATGGGGAAGAAAATTATACACGCAATGGGTGGTGGAGCGGGTGTGGATTTTTATGCTATACCCGGCCTGCCCCATCCCCGCCCTCCCCGCTTCTCCTTCATTTCATACCATACTCTCTATTAAAAAACATATTATATATTCGAATATTTATTATTAAAATCCAATTTATATACTTATATTATTAATAATTTTATTTAGGGAAATTCTATATGGTGACCCTCAACTTTTTTAAATTCTATTTGTAGACAACTTTTATCTTTCCTCTATTTGGTAACCCTCTACTTTATTTTTTGTATTTTCTTTGACCTTATTACATTTTAAAATTAATTTTTAGATAAAAATTAATTTTTTAATTACAAAAAAACTAATTTTAAAATGAAAAAAAAAACTCAAACCCTCCCCCCACCATAACCACCATATAGAATTTAAAACTGCAGAACTGACATATTGTTTGGGATTATTGGGAGGATAGTTGCGGGTATGAAGCGGTACGACATGGGTACCCATGCGGGTGGTAGGACGGGGATGGGTTTGAAAATTTCCCCGGCAATGGGTGGTGGAGCACGGATGGGGATGTGAATTTTATGCGGGTGCGGGTGTGGAGGGACCATCTTCCGCACCTGCCCCCCAATTGCCATCCCTAGTAAGGACTATATTGAACTGTAAAGTTAGTGCAATCCAGTTAGATTTGTAAAGACAACAAGTTTTCAGACTATTGAGTAACTTTTATAAATCTAAATATATCATTGACTAAATATGTGCATTTGATTTGAGTTTATAAAAATTTCAAAAGCAATTATAGTGTAAAAAAAATGAAGGGATTACCTTTTTGGCTTGGATATCCTAAGGGTTGGACCAAGCAACGAGCCATCCACACTGACTTTGTCCATCAAAATATTATGGTTTTACTATCAAGCTATATCTCCAATATATAACTAGATTCCAGTTTCAACTATTAAATCCTTACGTCCTATCAAAAAATTAATAATAAAATTACAAGAGAAAAATCGAAAGAGCACTATCCACTATTACTGTAAAAAAGAAGGCAATAAATATAGGTTATTGTCATGTGTTGCCCCCCTTTTTTCCACAAAACGTAATTATAAATTTATTAGTTTACATATAATGATATGCGGCATTGGCCAAATCAACAATTAGTTACCCAAAAAGCCGAAAACGACTATCTCGATCACCCTCTCATATATCCAACGACATATAACGAAAACGGTTTCTTGTTTATGTTTCATGGCACACTTTAAAATTTTATACCAAGCATGATAGATCAGATAACTTAACGTAATGTAGAAAAAATAACCAGACACTATTGCCTTCAAGTCATGGATTGGAGACAATAAAAGAGGCACTTTTTTTTTATACGAAATAGAAGAGGCGTTATTATTTAATAATAAGTATAGTAGCTACACGCTACTAAAGGACATACATGGCATTAGAATGTCACGAAAATGTTCTTAGTTCTTACTGCCCCTCATTAGTACTCATGATATTTGTTACATTAAGCAACTCTTTCTATATGATCCACTCCTCTTAATCAGCATTACTAGGAGTAGAAAATGGCTGCCTGGTTGTTCAGTTGTACTCCACGACCAGAATACCATCGCCGACGGCTTTCGCCAGCGGAGGGAGTATGCGAGCGTGCACGGAGGTGCGAGTCAATGCGTCAAGTTTAAAGGCGTCATTACCAGACTTACTCAGCTCAATATCAATCTTTTCCCAGTCAATGTTGTTAAATTTGCTAATCGAACCACAATCCACGTAAACCTGCAAGAAGCACCGAGCCATTGCATTTAACATTACGTTATCGTCATTAAGGGTTAAGGCCTTAGCTTAGGGGGTACATGCTACTCTCACATAGAATTTCTGAAGAAACAATAATTAGGGTTAAATCTCATGCCTTCTCATTAAACAATGATACGAAATATATCATACAAGATAGGAAACCCAACTAAGAAAACTATATATTAGGTTTCCGTAAATCGCTCTACAATAATTTATTGATTTTATTGCATGCTAGAACGTACTTTGGTGCATACGATGCCCCAACCCTTACTTGTTACGTGGATAACTAACAATTATGAATAACCTTATGAATAAATCCTCGTGAATTAATTACAAATTCGAACTATGAAATTTAATTATACGTTATCTTGTCATATATATATTGTCATTAATTTACGACTACAATTTTGACAAGGAAACTGTAATTTGGATAAGTGGATAATTAAGTCATGCATTCATATTAGGGAAATCCCATTGGTAGGCTCTTATTCTTGAGAATTTCCAATGGTAGATTCAAAAAAAAATTCTTCCCATCGCTAGGCCACAATTTTTCTAATTTACCAAATGTAGCATTAATGAGGCTTAAACGTTAATTTCATGTTTAATTTTAATACTTATGTTAAGTTTTGCCTAAGCCCTACTAACCATGATTTATTTAGGTCAAAGAGTAGGTCAATATTAATCTTTATAATGAATCCTGACATATCTTGGTATATTGTATACTATTAATAGTATGCATACTCTTCATGTACTTTTCTAATAAAGTGAAAAATAAATTAACTTGACGACTTCGGTTTACATATATTTACTACATTCGTCTTTTTTTTAACCTAGTATGTACACTTTAGTTTTCGTGGTCAAAGTTTGAAAATTTCGACCGTAAATAATTTACATTAATTTAATACTAAAACATCATCGTATGAGATCTTGTTAGATGTGTTTCAATATTCATTTTCAAAATATCAGTTTTTTATATAGATATATAACAATACTTATCTATACTAATATATTAAAAGGCCTAAGAAAGTCTATGTGCCACGTGACACTCTCCTCTAAGGTTCTAATGCAAATGTCAAACCCCTCAATCAAAAAAAAAAATTGTTGTGTAGTTATAAGGTATCGAACACGTGACCTTTGAAATGAAAAATGAGAGCTTAACCATGAATCCAACATAACATCATTGTTTAGTATTTCAAATTAAAATATCATAAAGTCTTGTAATTATATCTCATTAAAAAAATTACACAAGTAGTTAGATACCTAACACATTTATGGTAATAACAATAGACTATTATAAACATACACTCTTACTCCAATTTCTTGTAGAAAGTTACGCTATTTCTTTTATTTCCAAACTTTTAAGGGTATATTTTTCAAATTATGACGTCAATTTTTCCTCACTAGTCAAAATTATGAAAAAAAACAACCCGGAGAATCGCCCGGGGCACTCACTAGTTTAAATACTATATTAGGTAGTGGTCAAAAAAGCAAGTGCAACTATTGAAAATAAACAAATAAATATTTTAATCCTATCACCACAAGTTCTAAACTTTCAGACTTGCTCTACTTCATTGTAACACTTTGAACATACGGTTGAAAATCCAAAACTTCATTAAAGTTAAGGAGTATATTTTGTACACTGTAAAGTTATGTGCGATCCACTTAGATTTGTAAAGACATCAAGTTTTCAGACTATATTGTGTGACTTGTGTAAATATAAATATATTATTGACCAACTATATATATTTGCATCCAATTTGAGTTTATAAAATATGTGATATGGTGTGTAAGAGTAAGTACAGCTCAGTCTAGTGTTACTTTATATTTTGCTTATCGTTTGCATGTAATATTTCTAATTTGTAATTCAGGTTTTAATAAATGCAAATTTTTGCTGATGTTAAAAAAAAATTCAAAAGAAAGTATATATAGTGAAAAAAAAACAAATAAAAATGAAGGGGTAACCTTTTTGGCTTGGATATCCTCAGGGTTGGACCAAGCGACGAGCCATCCACACTGACTCTGTCCATCAACGACTCTGCCTGAATACACCACGGCAGTCTTGATGCCATTTCCAGCAACTTTAGACACTTGCTCAAACTGAGCGTTATTATTATCACCGCTGGCAAGAATTTCCGGGTATTTCTCGATGAATTCTCCAGACCATACATACTCAGCATGTACGGTCATGGGCCCAGGGGTGTTATTCCTCAAGTGTCCCATCAGAAATAGTTGCTCTTGTGGGATCACCTCCCTTGCCGCGGCTTTGCTTTGCGCATGCTTGACCAGCTCGTCCAACGAGACTTGAGAGGAAGCCATTTCTCACGTACGTATAATAATTAACTAGCCTGCGAGCAAACTTAGCCAATAAACAAAACTAATATATATTATGGTACATGTTGTATGACTTGTATTCCTTAAATTATATACAGCATACAGTGTTTCTCATATAGATATATATATATATATATATATATATATATATATATATATATATATATATATATATATATAACTCTCAGCTTTCGTCTCATAAAGTCTCCTTATTTTCTCTCGAGGTAATCTAGTATCAAGGACAATGCAAATATCCATTTGTCATAGATTCATATGATATTTTTCAATTATATATATAAAACATCAAGTCTGGACATGCTAATCATCTTTGGTCTTCCAATATGTTATTAGTATAAAGTGAAATTCTGTTATAGTCCAATTCGAGTTGTTGATAACTCAACTTTGTTTGTTTGACTATTAGTTGTATTTTATGCTCCATTTATTAAACAAATTCCCAATAATTCATTAGCTGGTTATTAAACATTTTGCTATTAAAAATAATTACAATTTGCTTTTATTATTATAGCGCCTCTCTATATATACATTAGATAAGATATGATCAATATTTTCTGCATGTAATAGATACTTCATATTGTATATGTAGGTGACATATAATTATCATCAAAATATATAGCTAGCTTAAGAAAAATTATACCATAAAATCCTTATCAGATAGAGTACGTGGATTGTAAGTACTGTTAATATCCAACCAGCTTACGTAGCTAAGATTTAGAGTAATTTGACTTTTATATTAACTTTTAAGCAAAACTTCCACTCTTTAAGTAAAATTTAATTTTGCCATGCAAAAAGCCCTTATTTTATTCTACTTTCTTGCTAAACCTTGTTTCCCAGCAATTAAAATTAATTTATTATTATTTTGAAAGTAATCCAATAGCATACCTGAAATATACATTCAAAAGAAAAGAAATTATAGCTACGTATATATATCTAAGGGGTAGATGAGGGTGTCTGAAAGGCAACAAAAGTACTCTGAAAGATAAGGCTCTAAAATATATTAATTTTAAAAAAATTACTTCATATTTGAGGAAATCACCTTTGTTTTCCACCCTTATAATAAAAGTTTCAATGATCAATTTTTAAATTTTCAACTTTCCATCTTTAATACCCAACCTTCCGTCTATGATTTTTATAAATTTGGGACCTAATTTTCATGTTAGAACAGGGGCTCCCAAATCTTCAAGACGGAATATATCAATGAAAGGGAAAAACAATAACTACTGAAACAAAAAGGAGGGCGAAGACAGAAGCTAATACCTTGAGAAGCAGTGGGTAGTATAGATAACTTTACTCACTGAGCAATTCACGATTGCCAGTTTCGTATATTTATAGACCATGTGAATTATTGTGGATGCATGGCAATTTAAGATGCATCTTTCGAGATGCCTCTAATTTAATTTTATAATGAAAAAAAAGATGCCTTTAATTTTAATTTCATAAAGAAAAAAAAAGATGCCTTTAACTTTACTTCTCCGTAAAATTCTTTTCGTTTTAGGACATTAAGTTAGGGTGACATTAGAAGATCACAGGTATTTCAGACACTAATATGGGATAATAAAAAAGAAAAGTGTTGGAACTATTTTAAAACAAAATACTACTCCCTCCGTCTCATAACATGTTCCCATTTAACCATAAGGTGTTCGAAATATAAGTCTTATTTCTATTTAAAATCATAGATTATTCCCATTATACCCTCATGAAGTAAAATAAATTCCCAAAATGTCCTCATTATTTTATGAACCCAATGCACCAGTATTAATGACCAAATAGGATCTTTTACCCCATTTACTAGCTCAGTCTAAGTCATCAACATCTCATTTAATCACTCACCGACGGTTACCATTTTCTCTCTCCTCCACTTTCCTCTTTTTCACTTTTCTCTCTGCCATTTGGCTCCAAAGTTCCCTGTTCATATGGAACCCTAGGAACCCTAGTAAGATTTATAACCGAGCACAAAGTTGACTTTAATATATGTTCATATTTTATAAGTCTGTACAAGAAATTATTATCAGGTAAAATTTATCAATTAAATTCGTGGTGGTGATTATTCTTAAAATGCCACTTTTCTACACTTTTTTAAATCTTATGATATAATAATGAATGTAAATGTTAGAGACATACTTTAAAAAATACTCCCTCCGATTGTTACAATATTTTTACTTTGACTTATACAATATTCACATGTTGTAGTTTGACCAAAATTAATATTAATATATAAAAACAAACGATGTTATGAACTCCATTTGTAAATAGTTGTTCTATTTGACTTTTAACACTATTCACATATCACGCTTTGATAGTTGCTTTTAAATATTATATACTTCACGACTCACATGCATGATTTTGGATTTGTCCCAATATATATATTTCAAATGTACATTTTATAATTAAAAAATATTCTAAAAGATAGTTTAAGAGATTAATAGTCAAAACTGTGCACTAGAAAACATAAAAGTTAAAGTTAAAAACTAATTACATACTAAAGAATTGAAATACTTCCTCCGTCTTTTTTTACATGTTACACTTTGACATTTTACACTATTCACAAATTTCAATTTGACCATCGTTTGTGATTCATACGTGAATAAAAATATAGTCATGTGAGATCTTGTTAAATTCGTCTTAATATGTATTTTTTTAATATGTACCTTTTATAATTTTTACAAATACAAAATTAGAGATATATGTCCTCAAAGTTTTGTATTGACAATGCGTGAAAAGTGAAAGTGTAACATGTAAAGTATTTGAGTTGTCTCAATGAATACTTTTTATAGGTCAATTTTTGATAGTGACTTTTACTAATAAGTAATTATAAATAATGTAATTCAAAGTTATGCAATAATAAATATAATCATCGAAATGGAATAACGTACTAAACATAAACTTTTTCTCAGATTGCTTTTCGATCAAAAGAATATTTACTTTACTACTCGAATGCGAAACCTCCACTCCTAAAACTGGTCGATGATTGGCCTTAAAGACCCACAAATGTTAGAAGGGAATTTCGTTTTCAAACACGGGGGAAATTCGTTAGCTTTAGAAATTTGTTTTATTCTTTTATATTCTAAAATCTTTTTGTTTGCACCCACAAAAATTTTGTTTTTAAGGAGCTGAAAGTTATCAATGTAGACAATATAATCATAGTAGTCTGATGGGGAAATATAGAGGGAAAATTACATTTAGTGACAAATTTTGGTTCAACTACAACTATTGACATAAACTTGATACACTCATAGATATAACTCAAACTTGATAACTTTAGACAACTATTAGCACAAAGCACTCAATTGCATTTTTTGTACCATTTTAAAAACATTTTTTTTTTGCTATTGTCTAAGACATGTAAAAGTCTAACTTCGGGGTTTTCTTTTTTAATTCTATATATTATTTATTAAATGTCCAAATGTGTTTGAAAATATCTATAAAAAGTATGTCTGAAAATAGTAAAAAAATAACATAACAAAAGTAAGTATCTAACTTGTGCAAATAATTGTCTAAAGTTGCAAAGTTTGAGCTATATTTCTTAGGCAAAATTGGCCTCAACACCAAAAACTATGTCGATGGTGCATCTAGTACCACCAACTTTGACTAGCTAGTAGCCAAAACACCACAAACTATTGGCCTGGGTGCAGCGAGTGTCATTAATGACGCCGAAGCTAACTTTTCTCGACACATGTTCACGTGACTTAGACTTCTGAAAAAATAGGATAAATAAAAGAAAATGGGGAAAATGGGGAAAAAAACACAAACTCCCCGCCGTCGGTAAGAAAAGTTAGCTCCAGCATCATTTATGACACTCGCAGCACCCACGCCAATAGTTTGGGGGTGTTCTGGCTATTGATCAAAGTCGGTGGTGTCGGGTGCACCCGCGTTATAGTTTGTGGTGTTGAGGCCCATTTTAGCTATTTGTTAATGCGCCAAGTTTGTATCACTGAGTATATATTTTCTAAAATTGGAAGGTTTTTGAACTTTTTCCTTTCGCTTCATTAGGAGTTATAATTAGAAAACATGATAAGATTTGGTCATTGTTCGGTGTAATCCCAAGCAAGACCCGCGACATCGGGATCTTGGGGGTGCATTGTCCGCCATAGGTCGACTCGTCGAGGTACAAAGACCGTGTGGCTTTATTAAATGTACAAAAGTTCAAGAAATCACAACTATGCAGCTTCTTAATCTTTTTGGACGCCACAACTTGACTTTTCTTCAAACTTCTATTACGTTCTCTTTCCTTTGCAATCTTCATCATCTTCTGCATCTTTTCTCCTTCTGCGTTTGCCTGGTCAATGCTAACAATTTGTGCGACGGTCTTCATCAACTCCGGCAACGCCTCTTTATATCGCTCCAAATCAATGGCCTCAAATTCAGCATCATGTGATTCGTCTTGATCAAGCGCCATTGATTCCGCATCTCGCGTCGGCACTGCTGGTGCCGAGCCATCCTGGTGGTCGTGGACACCGCCGTGCGCCTGAGCCTGGGTGCTGCTATGCCAGCCCTTCCACGGTCGCGGCGAATATTTTGCCAGTCGTGGTATGAGCTTGCGGTGTGCAATTTGATTTTGTTCGTATACCTCATTGTGTTGTTTGTTCTGTCAATCATTTTCCAATTAATTTGGGAAAAGTTCCTGTCATTCATTACCATAGTAATTGGAATTCGAAAAAATCGAAGCTTGGGATGCAAATTTGGTTCGGTTTATTCAAATAGAGACTCAAAAAATCGAGACTTGGTTCAATGTTTCGGTTGTCAGGTTTGGGTAGAGAGAAAAATTTTAATCTCTGGCTCTGATACCATGATAAGATTTGGTCAAGTCGTTATGTTCTCATTCATCATCAAAAGTATTTATACAATCTAGAGGACGGAGTCCTGATGCTATGCAAACTAGGCATAATAATATCTATCTATTATATAATAGGAATAAGAGTCCTAACAAAACAAGAACCGAAAAAAAGAAACCCAAGAAAAATCGTATTCCTAAAAGAAGAAGAGAACAAAGATATACCCCCATAAATGCTTTAAAATGATTCCATTCTTTTCCTTTCACTACTTTGGGGTTTTTTGTCCAACAAATGAAATTGGTTTACCTTTAGAAATTTGTTTTATTCATTTATGATAAAATTCGTTCAACTCCCTTCATAGACAAATAAATAAGTGAAAAAATTGTTCAAATCTGGAATCATGTTCTTGACTTTTAGTTTGTCGTTTTAGTGCTCGACTGTATGTAACTATGTTACTTCGACATATATACCTTTTATTTACCTCAAGAATCGCGTGTCATTCGTGTTCGACACAACACTTGAAAACTTCATTTCAAACTAATAACTTCATTTCAAACTAAAAACTTGATTTGTTTTCTACAAAATAATCGAGTCGGACACTTGAACACCCATATCCTAGTAGACATTTAATTAGTGTCTGAGTAACATTGGTATATAATGAGTGGTTTCCTTCTAGTTTTGAGAGTGATCTTTCACCTTATCCATTTTAAACGATAATCTATTCCCTTTTTTTTGTGATAGGAAGTTAGGAACGATAATCCTATTCTTGACTTTAGTCTATCAATTTCCTTCCCCTATTAAACAACTTATTTCTAGAAATATTAGTTCATACAATACAAATTAAGTTCAGTGAAAGTTAGAAATAAGTTTCATGTAGGATTAATAAGCTCAGTTTTGTTATGGTTTTTTTTTTGACTTTTAGTCGAGCGTATGATGAATGAACTCTAATGTTACATCTTTAAAAAATAGAGGAAGTATACTACCGTAACTAGGGATGTCCCCAAAAAAAACACCAAACCTTGAATTACCAAATCTAAAAACTTGCTGACTTGCAACAAAAAGATCATGTTCATACCGAATCAATTTATTTTTATCCTTATCGGGTCGGGCACCCAACATCGACTCACAATAAGGCATGAGTTGGGCCGAAAAAACCTCCTTAGGCCCAATAGACCATAAGTAAACGGGCAACAAAAAGCAAAAGACCCACGTAATATCACCCAATGTTAATTCGACACATCAGCATACTCGTTTTCCATGACGTGTCAAAGCCACTACCAAATCAAAAACCGTGTCTGTCAAACACAACCATTTTCACGTCTTTCACTCCACATTTCTCTCTTTCTCTCTCCTCCGAGAATACAAAAATATCTGCGATCTCGTCGGAAAATTCATCGGAAAATCTCTCATCAATGGCTGTCACCGACAAATACAACCTCAAGAATCCGGCGGTCAAGCGGATCCTTCAGGAAGTTAAGGAGATGCAATCTAATCCTTCTGACGATTTCATGAGTCTTCCTCTCGAGGTTTTTTTTTCTCTCTCCTCTTTCGATTGTTTTTTTTCTAGCTTGTTTTCGATTCTGTGTTGGTGTTCTACGTGAATTGAATTAAATTTTTTTGTTAAAAGTTGTTTCAATTAATCCGATTGTGGATCTGTTGAGCTTGATTTTTTGTTGTTGTTGATCTTCATAGCATATCCTAGGGTTTCTCTTTCTTGCAATTTGTAGTAGGTTATTTTCATCTGATACCTGATTTTTTGAGATCAGCTGTTTTTGTTGAATAAATGGCGAATTTATTGATATTTCTGCTTGAATGATTTGAATTCGGCATATATTTTGACAGGATATATTGATATGTTACCTTAATTTGCAGAATTTGTCAATGTCCAGCTCTTTTATTGCACAATTTTTTCGTATGAAAATAACGAATTAGTGTATGTATGTTGTATAGTGTAGACGATATCATGATTCATGAGAGTGTTACTCATTGTCTTATGCTTTAACTCGAATTTACAATTCAAGTACAACGTTATAGGTGAATCATGGAATACTTAATTCATAAGAATATAATTGGAACTCGCACTTTAATTGGAAGTTGTTTGCTAAAATAGGCAATTTGGAAACATGTATGATTATTGATGAATTATATCGTCTCGCTTCTTTCAGGAGAATAAATTTGAAATCTGTGCTTGAATGATTTGATTTTGTTGTCTATCTTGCCAGGACATTATGATCTCTTACCTAAATTTGAGAATTTGTTAATGTCCAGCTTTTTTGTTGCACTATTTAGGTTTTAGAAAATAACGGACCAGTGTAGTTGATTATCACGAGAGTCTTACTTTAGGATTCAAGTACAGAGTCATTGGTGAATTATGGGGTGTCATTGCCTGAGTTTGAAGTTTGAACTTGCATTAATTGGAAGTTGTTTGCTAGAAAAAGGTAATTTGGAAATATATTTGATTAGTGATTGAGTTTTCTGGTCTCGCTTTCTTCAGGAGAATATATTTGAGTGGCAATTTGCGATTAGGGGACCTGGTGAAACTGAATTTGAGGGTGGTATCTATCATGGAAGGATTCAGCTGCCTGCAGACTATCCATTTAAGCCTCCTTCTTTCATGCTTTTGACGGTAATCACTTTATTGCTCATACTCTTTCTGTTGTCTTTCCTCTTCAACCTAATTAAATCTTCTATCTGTTTCTGCACCTGTTTTGCAGCCCAATGGTCGTTTTGAGACCCAGACAAAAATATGTTTGAGCATATCAAACCATCACCCGGAGCACTGGCAACCATCTTGGAGTGGTAAGTTTAATATTTTCTTGTTATGTGTTTTGTTAGTCCAATTTGTGACTCTACAAGTTGTACGTGTGTGTAATCCTTGGATACAAGCTTTAAGTGTGCCTCTGTATGTCATTGTTGCGGAATTTTCGAATGCTGTAAAAGTCTTCCGTCATATTAATATTGTGCAATGCGTTCTTTGTGAACTGTGAAACCTAGGGTTCCTGGGGATTTATTTTTGTAATTATGTTTTGGTAAATTCCAAGTGCATATTATAGCGGGTTTCGGACCTGGTAACTTTGGAATTTGGACTCCCGAACTTATATTTCAGACAATTAGCAGAAAAGGGACAAAGGTCCTGGGAGATGTTTTTAATCATCTAGATATCCTGCTCAATTAGCTGATCAGTTATATCCTCCGTCTCCTTGTCATGAAACCTGAAAGTGAGCTCATTGGTTGTACTTGCCTGTGTTTATATAAAATTCCATATAGCTTTCTTCACATATTAAAACCAAAATTAATGGTTTGTTTAATGATGCTGATGACAGTCCGTACCGCATTGGTGGCACTCATTGCTTTCATGCCAACACCCCCTAATGGTGCTTTAGGATCTTTGGACTACAAGAAGGAAGAAAGGCGTGAACTAGCTATTAGATCTCGTGAAGGTTCACCAAAATTCGGAACTCATGATCGTCAAAAAGTGATTGATGAGGTCAGTCTTCAATTGTCAGTGTAACCTGATTACATTGCATTTTATCATGACTTGAGCTCAAAACTATCAACTTTACAGATACATGCATACATGCTTAGCAAGGCTCCACCGGTTCCTGAAATCCTAAAGCAGGCTCCTGACGAGCACCCAGCTGAAAGGGAGGCTGAAGCTGAGGGAAGTGAGAATGCTGAACGATCAGCTACAGCTGTAGAATCTGCAAATGCAGAAGGTGAGATTATAAATGAGGAACCTCAAGCAGCTGTCGCAAATGCTAATCATGTGAATCATAGGGAAGCTAATCCTGGACTAGTTAGAGCTGGAATTTTGAACCAGCAGCTTGAACATAGGCCTGCACCAAGGATACAAAGATCCAATGATGACCGCTTGCTCACATGGGCAGCTGTGGGATTGACTGTTGCTATTGTCTTTCTTTTACTGAAGAAGCTTGTGAAATCCGGTGGTTATGGCGCTATCTTTTTGAGTGAATCGTAGCTATGATAGTTAATGTGTGTGAAGTTGACAGGCAGGTCAACACGTCTTGCATTTGTGAGAAAATATCGAAGTATATGTTGCAGTGTATATTGTGTAGGTATGAAATCAAGCTATTTGACAATAGCGTTACCATGTAAACATTTATAGCATGAATGGTCATTCCTCTCCTGGAGTATCTGAACTGTGCCTCAACTGCTTGGTAAACATGGTTTATGACCTCTCAGATATTTTATAGTGTAGTGACTACTGACTAGTAAATTCTCTTAAATTCTAGGACGATTATACCTGTTATTAGTACTATAAAATCCTAAAAGACTCACCTCCAATCTTCTCCAGGAATCTACCAAAGAAGTTGGCGCAGTGGTAAAGGTTTTTTTCCTCACGACTTTAAGGTTAGAGATTAAACCTTATGGGATCAAACTTTAAGGTTTGGCCTCATGTCTTTAAGGTTGGGGTGAGGTTTCCCTTTCCAAGGAGTTTGACATGCAAACTTGACTGGTTATACCTACGAGAGGTGACAGTTCAGTTGGATTCATCTTACCTACCCCTAAAAAAAAAAAAACTTCTCAAGGAATCCTTTAGAAAAAAACTCAAATCTACCTCTTTTACCCAAATCAATTTCTCTTCCCCTTCACAAAATCTTCATTATCCCAATTTTATTCTGCTGCCATTGGAGAAAGCTTGGAGTATGCACTAGAGGGCACAATGCGAAAAGATAATACCGTTGATATAAAATACGAACTTTTTTCAGACGGTTTGCGGCCATGAGGTGTCTAACCTCAATATCAAGTTATCAACCAAAATGGAGATATGAGCCTACACATCCACATAATTTGACATATTTTTTTCACAACCTCCAACAAAGATCACTAGGATTGGCGAAAAGAATACGCAGTAAAAGAAGACTACCATGAAATATGTACATACAAATGAAGATATGTATTTAGGCTTATATATTTGTGTACAAAAATATATCAGTTTTCAATGAGTTTTCCCCAAAAATTTAATTAATTGGGGTTGAGTTTTCACAATAGGACACGGTCTGATCCCTACACTAAAAAGATAGGGGGCATAGTGTAAAGTTAATTCCACAATCTAGCAACGTTAAGGGGCTAATTTTGCCACATTCGCCATTTATAAAGGTATTAAATTTTAATTGGGCGACAGTGGGGATTTAATACAAGCATCTCAATGTCATCCTAGACAGGAAAGGTTTAACCACATTGATTTTGATTTTTGAAACTTCATGTTCTTGTATCAAAGAAGGATGCATGATAAGCCTTCTTTAGCCGCTGTTCAAATCCAGCTCGCACAAATTTTATATGGGTGTGCTTAACCAGCTTGTGCAAATCCAGAAGACTTGCAAGTTTAATCAGCTCCCATGACTTCCTCAGAAAATCCATAATTTCCTTACTTGTCCTGCTGCATTATTCATCTCTGTAACCAGCAGCAAGCCGTAGAATCAAATAATCCCGCCTACACGACATATTTGTTTATCATCTTTCTCTGTCCTTAAATCCTTCATCGACAGCACCATCTTATAGGAACTTGCTCCTTATCAACCAAACCAGTTTCACTCGTGATACATGATTCTTGTTATAGGGAAGACGTTTTTGGCATCAATCAGGACAATCACACTGTTTCTAAAAAGGGTCTACACTCTGCAGCAATAGCCAATGAAGCACAAAGTCTTATCCTGCCTTCGAATATTGGCCAAAATCTAAAGCCACCTTTACTAGAACGATCGATGTTTTTTTGGAAACCTAAATAATGACAAGGACCCCAAAAACCAAATCCGCTCTAAGATCCAAATTTCTTCCTCCCTCACTGCCTCGCCAATCCCTTCCTCCACCCCCCTTTCAGAAATGAAGCTGCTAAATAAGAACTCGAAAAAAAAAAAAGCTCGTGTAGGATTATATGTCCAGAAGTTCTCGCTCTCCACTATCAAGTATCAACAACATCATCCATCAAATCCGCGGTAATTGCAATCAGGCGTCAGCAACTTCACCTAAGGCCACAACTGCAATATGCTGAGTTCATTAGCCTTTCCCTTGATGCAATCTCGCATGCAAAGTTGATACGATTCTTTGGGTGGGATGAATGGTTTCCTCAATGCATCTAAATAGTTTTCATTAGAGCAATTCATTAGCCAAAGACAGGCCACAAATTTCAAGATAAAATGTCATCCTAAAGAAGAAAATTAGTATTATGATAGTAAGCAACTAAAATTAGATTTTGCACCAGGACTTCCAAATATTTTAAAGATTTACTGGTAGTTACTGTGCCACAAATATATATGAGTTCATGCCACCTGAGCAATTGGCAAAATCTCGTAGTATGGAGATCATTAATGTCGTTCATCAATATAAAGATGAGTGGATTACCTGAAAATTCATCTGAAATCTGCCAATAGCACTATCACCATTCAGTTCCTTTTCATCAATAATCTATTATAATTGGAGCAGTGGAAGATACATGAACTTCTTCTTTCAACTCGTTGATCAAGTTATCCAAGACTGAGAAAATCACATCAGCTCTGGAGTGAGATATGTCTTTTGATACAAAGACATTAACCTCATCATCTATTTCAATCCAACTACAGCCTGGTTCTTTAACCACTAGGTTTGATTCCATTCTTTCTCGAATCTCCTTTACCTCAGACCACATACCTTTGGATGCATAAATATTTGAAAGTAAAATGAAAGATCCACTATCTACTGGATTAGAGGATATAGCCATCTCTGCTGCATAAGAGCCCAATTCATAATCTCCGGAGACTCGACAGGCACTGAGTAAACTTCTCCATACAATTGCAGTAGGTTTAACAGGCATTTTCTCAATAAATTCTTTCGCGTCATTCAGTTTACCAGCTCGTCCAAAAAGAGAAACCATGCAAGCATAATGATCCATCCCTGGCTCAATTCCGTAGCTGAGCATTGTGTTAAAGTGTTTAAGCCCAGCTTCTACTAGCCCCGCATGGCTGCATGCCGAGAGAAGCCCTATAAATGTCACGTAGTTTGGCTGCAACCCATCTTGAAGCATCTTCTCATACAAGGAAAGAGCTTCTTTAGCTATTCCATGATTTGCATAGGTGGAAATCATAGAATTCCAACAGGCAACATCTCTCCACTCTGCAGTACTGAACAGCAAGTAGGCCTCTTGTAAGCATCCACACTTAGCATACATATCCAACAGGGCATTTGTGACAAAACCATCTGTGTCTAAGCCAGTTTTCATAAGCTGATTATGGAACTGTTGACCATGGCGAAGACTAGCAAGATTACTTGCTGCAGTGAGCATCGCAACAAAAGTAAACTCATTAGCCTTTTCCCCTGCTACTTGTAGTTGACTGTAGAGTTTGAGAGCCTCTTCATTTTCCAGCTGTTGAGTATACCCAAAGAGCAAAGCATTCCACACCACAATATCCTTCTCACAAATCTCACTGAACGCCAGTCTTGCATCTCCAAGAAAGTTGCATTTGCAATAGACATCTATCAAGGCACTGCTAACAAACAAGTTGCTTGACAGCCCTACCTTGATGATATGGACATGGACTTGCTTGCTCACTTCCCAATAAGAAAGTGATGCTGATACCCCAAGAATGCTTACGAATGTCAGGGGGTTGGGATATAACAGCTTAATCCTCATGTCATGGAGGAGATCTAATGCTTCAGATATACTTCCTAATCTTGAGTATCCCTCAATCATTGCATTATAAGATATCACATTGTTCTGAATCATTGAATCAAAAGCTCTTCTTGCATCAGCAACAGAACTACACTTGGAGTACATATCGATCAATCCATTGCTTACATATTCATCAGGCTCAAGATTTGATTTAATAACGTAGGCATGGACCTGTTTCCCAGGCAAAAGAGCTTCCAGTGAACCACATGAATTGAGAATGCTTGAGCACACAAAATCATCAACCTTCCAACCAGATATGTTCATATCATGAAACAGTTGCAGGGCATCAACATGAAAAGAATTCTGCATATATCCAGCAATCATCGTGGTCCATGAAATAGCATCTTTCGCACCAATTTGCTCAAATAATTTTCTTCCACTTTTCACTCTGCCACATTTCACATAAAAATCCACCAGCACATTCATTACAGAAACATCCAACACTATTCGTCTTCTCAATACATAAGCATGAATCTGCTTTCCCCCATCAAGATACTGGAGCTCTGTGCCGGCATTTAGTACACTAGAAAGAACATATCTATCAGGGACAACATTAGGGTCCCTCATCATTTGATGGAACAGCATCAATGAAACATCACTTCTCCCACTCTTAACATACCCTGTCATCATTATAGTCCAAGTAAACAAACTCTTCCCTTTCAGCTCATCAAAAACCATTCTAGCATCACTGATGTTCCCTAGTTTCGCATAAAAATCCGTCAAAGCAGTACCTACATACACATTTTCACTCAAACCACTCTTAATAGCAAAACCATGTACTTGTATTCCTTGTGCAAAGGCACCCGCCTGCACACAAGCGCGTACGAAACTCGCTAATACAAACTCATTTGGGCGCTCATCACAACTCCTCCTAAAATCTGAAAAGACCATTAAAGCCTCTTCAGCATAACCATGCTGAGCATAAGCTGTAACCATGGTAGACCAAGATATCAAGTTTCTCTTAGGCATTTTATCAAACACATTCTGAGCATACCGAATACTACCCATTTTCGAGTATAAATGCATGAGAATGTTTCCCAGAAAAACGTCATACCCAATACCAGAAACAACAAGGTGGCCATGAATTTGCTTATAGTAAAAGATGGGTTTCTCCGAAAAAGTTGGTAATTGTAGAAGATGAGCAAATTGTAGCCTAACATTCCGGAGTTTCCGAGCAGAAAGAAACTGGTTTTTTGGGATTTTTTCCGACGACAAGGTTGATAAAGATGAAGATTGAAACCCAAATTTTTTACAGCATAACCTTAAGCATATAGTTGTATGGTGTTTTCTCATTCTAATTATGACATATAGACATTGTTTAAAACTTTAAAAAAGAGGGAACTGAAACCTCAAACGAATTGAGAAATCCTAAGAGCACCAACATTGGTATTACTCTCCAACATTACTCTCCAAGTACTCCAACCCATTTTTTACCGTCTCTCTCCTCAAGATACTCCTAAGATCACCCCTTTAAAAATTGCTAACATTGATATTACTCTCCAATGAGCTCTCCAAAAATCAAAAAGCAAAAGAACAAGGAAAATACATAATTATCAATGACATATGTCATATTAATGTGCCAAGAGCATGCTATCTCAACGCTCTTGGGGGAGAGCGTTTCTCCAAGTTCTCTCCATAGAGAGCGAATGGAGAACACCTAAAGAGCACCAATGTTGAGGTAGAGTTGGCTCTCCATTTTTTCTCTCTTCGGAGAGCTCATTAGAGAGCAACTTGGAGAGCACCAATGTTGGTCCTCTAATAATTTTCCCTTCCAATTGTTATGAGTAATGACTTGTGGTTTAGCCTATAATAAATGTTTAGAGCTATTTCCTTTTTCTACTAATGAGGTTTCAGCTCGTCTTGCAAGAAACGGCCTAAAGTTAGTAATAAAATTAGACGGAGCCCAAAACGGCCCAAAACACCACTACCCACCCCACAAACCTAAAAACTGAAACCCAAAAAACAAACGCGCTCCTTCATTTGAAATAAATGCTTTTCACCTGACAGTTTCCTTACTTCTCTCTCGAACAAACACTGAAATTCATCCAATTTTCAACCGAAAAAAATCAAAAATCGAAGGAAAACGATCAATTTTCATACAACATCAACTTAGGTATGTGATTTCGAATCATATTTTCTTCAATTTCTAGTTCGTTTAAATGTAAATTTCTACTAATTTAATGAATTTTTTTGATCTGCGATTTTTTTAGGCTTTTTCATACAATTAATCTGGTGTCCTCACACTTTCACACAAATTTGGTGTTCAATAGCAAAATATGGCAAGACGAAGAAAAAACCGCCAAAAGCGCCAACAGATGAAGGTATTTAGAAACGATTCTACTAAATTTCAGTGTAAAATTCAGTATTAGGTTATGCATGTGTTATTTAGAGCACTCAATTGAACTAATTTTCTAAATAAGATTTTTCTTATTTTTCTCTTGAATTTAGAGCACTCAATTGACCTAATCTCCTGAATTTCAGTATAAACACCCCAATTTATAGCTTAATTTTCTGTAAGATTTTGCTTGCTTTAATTTTTGTTTAATTTCGTCCTTATTTGATCTTAATTTCAGCATTTCAATGATTCTATGAACTCATGCATTCGCATTTTGCATTTTGATTTCAGATTTCAAATTTTAGATATTAGATGTTTGTTTTTCATTGTTGAATTCAGGTTTAGCGTTGTGAATCTTCTTTCCAGTGATCTGATGATTTTTGATGTGAATCGTGTAGATCTGAATAATGTTTAGGTCCTACAATTGAACTATTTACAATTGAACATTCATTTTCTACATCATTGAATTTAGTGACCAATAAACTTGTATAAGTAACCAGTTTATATCATTTAGTGCCTTTGGATGATTCGATCGAGCTTTCGATTAATAGTTTCCCTGAGTAAGCACTATTTCTTGATGCATTTTGTGTTTTTCGACATTCGTTTATCTTGTTGTGTTGTATTCATAGGTAATGAACATTATTGTTGATTATACACCATTTATTTTATTGCTTGATTGTTGAATTGCTATACTTGTTGTGTGAGGTCATTGGTGGTCATTGTTGAATTGAAACAGATTGGTGGTTAATTTCAATGTTTTTCGCATATTAGTCTCCTCTTGTAGCTGAGTGCAAGGCGTGTGTTGTGCTGAAAATTGTGAAGTAGGCTAGACATACAGTTTTGATAACATAGTGGAGTCTGAGAATGTAGCAATGGTGCGGGGTTGAGAGGTTACTGGGGACTATGCCAGTGAAGCACTTCACTAGTACTTCTCAGTGGAGGAGGTGGTTTGGTGAACAAAGTCGTAGGAGTGTAAGAATTTGTTGTTGGTAGTTGTATTGTTTCATTCCAGTTGAACGATTCAGCGATGCAGAGTGATCTTTATAGCAGCTTTTACCTTTGGGAATTTATGAATAGCTGAATAGTTTTTGAGCCATTTTGGAGATTTGCTGGGATTTGTGGGTTTGTTTGTTAGTATTTTACCTTTGGGAATTTATGAATAGCTGAATAGTTTACGTATTATATCCAGATGATTCTAAAACAAAAGGTTCTAGAAAAAAAGTAACAGATAGGCTTGACTTTTGCTTCTGTTTACATAACCTCAAGAGTTTGGTACATTGATGTCTAGTGTATCTTGTAAATTATAATTTGTTTCATTTAGTAACCATTAAATTTGTATTTGTAACCAGTTTATGTCTTTTAGTGACTAATTTAAATTCATCACTTTTTACAGACACACTAAATGAAGACACAAAAAAAGCAAAACCATACAAGATTGTGGCAGAAACTCTAGCTGAGATGAAGAAAAAGACAGCTAATGATAGGAAAGCTGCAGCAAAGGAAAAAAGATGCCAACCGCCTAAAACACCAAAGAAAAGTGAGGAAAGAACATCTCCTCCCGTAACTGAAGAAGAACAAGCTGATGGTGAGCCAAACAAGGGGCCAGATGAAGGAAATCCAACAAAACAACCTCAAGGAAAGGGAGGGAAAAGACGCAAACAACCTCTAATAAAGGAAGAAAAAGATCCAAAAGATTTACCTCAAGGAAAAAGGATGAAACGGGGAAAACAAAGTACTCCAAAGGATTCACCACAGTCGCCTCAAAGAAGAATTATAACAAGGGGAATGCAGACTTCTCCAAAAAATGAGAGGGACACTTCTCCAAAGGATGAGAGGGAAACTCGAGAGCAAACTCCTCCAGAGCCCGAGATAAACATTTCTCCAAAGGGTTCAACAGAGTCACATGAAGAAAAGGGAGGCAAAACAAAGAAACAACCTGCTAAAAATACTGAAAAAGTTCATACACCACAATCAACTCGTGCAAAAGCAAAGAAAAAAGGAAAACAACCTGTACAAGAGATTGACCAAGATGATTCTCCAAAAAAAATCCATAAACCCAGGTTGACATTTCATTTATTTTTAAATTATGTCATTCATGTTTATTGTCCCTTAGCACAAATATTTCATTCATGTTTTATAATACAGCATTAGTTGACATTTTATGTTATTTAGTAACTAGTTTAATTCTATTAGTCACCACTTATGGCACTAAATTGTATTTCTATGGTACTTATGGCTCATTCAAATTTTATGTTTAAATTATGTTTTTGTGTCCATTATTCAATTCTAAAACATCAACCTATTAGAAAAAATCAGTTGCAAAACAGAAATAGGGTTATCACTACATTAAGTCATTCTGTTGTCAATATTGGTCATTTTGTATCCATTTTATCTCAATTAGTGACCAGTTTAATTTGTCTGATGATCACTATGGTTGTGGTTTATGTTATTGTTCCAAATTCTTTTATAGGGCTAAAGAAGTTCTGATTTCAACATATTGTTCCCCTAGTGGACTGTTCAAGTTGAATGAGCAACTCACTACAGATCAAAGAGTGCATGTGGAATTTATGGGATTTGGAGGATTACTTATGCTGAACATGAATGCATATTATCAAGGGATGGTTGACTGGCTTGTACAGCAGTATAATGGGAGCAGCCACTGGTTTACAGTTGATGCAACTAGGGGATGCAATATAACTGTAGATGATGTTTATGACATCTTTCAACTGCCAAAAGAAGGAGATCCTGTTGTCCAAAACTCTCTTGTCAAAAGAGACAATCCAGATCTTTGGGCGCAAAATAATTGGCGTGAAGAATTATGATGTACAAGCAATGCATAAGTAAAAGCATCCAAACTGGTTGATGAGATTTTGAAACTACCAAATGGAGGTCGCAGATTCCAAAGCTATTATGCTATGTATGCACTCTCGACGTTTCTCACTCCTACACCACACAACAACATAGATATGGATATAACAAAAGCACTTTTGGATCCCGCGCAAATCCCAAGAATGAATTGGTGCAGTTATGTGTTGGGGAAGTTGGACAAAGCTGTAACAACTTGCAACAAAAAAGGATCAAAGAGTGTAGGTGGGTGCATCATCATACTCCAACTTGTTTACTTCCATCGTTTACTTTGGAAGGGAATGCAAACACCAACATAGGGGTGTAAGTTATTTGGTTAAAAACAGAAAACCAAACCAAACCAAACCGAATTTAGTAATCTGGTTTGGTTTTTTTAGAAAATCGGTTTGGTTTGGATTGAATTTTTTTTCGGTTTTATTTTGAAAAACCAAAAAAAACGAACCAAACCGAAGTTTTATATCTGAGTATGTGATATGGGCCTTTAACGCTTTTAATAGATGTTCAGCCCATTTTCTAACTCTCCTAAGTTCCTAAGAAACCCTAACTCTCCTAACAAACCCTCAAAAGTTTCTCATCTCAATTTCTCTCTCTCTTCCATTTCTCTCTCTCCTCTCAGGCTCTCACTGAAGATTAAAGATCTCTCCTCATTCGTTATTGATTCTCTCGCTGATCTCATGCATTTCTCAGTGAAGATCGAAGAACATCTTCTCCATTTCTCAGTTGGCAAATATCAAATAGTTGTCTCATTGCTTGCTGACTCTCTCGTTGACTATCTTTATGTTGTTGCCTTTGCATTTTTATCAAGTGTTGTATACTTGTATTAGAAAATAAATTCGGTTTTTAGTATTAGACTTATTACAAGTGTTGCATTTTTATCTCATTGATTTTACGCCCACCTTTGTTGTTGATGCTGATGTACAACATGTTTTGTGGTATGTAGCAGCAATTATACATTTATGCTCATGTCTAGTATTAGTATAATACTAATATTTGTAATTTGTAACTCTTGGAAAAAGGTGTTTGTATTTAAAGAAAAATTCGTTTTTGGTTTCATAATTTTGGATTGGTCTGGTTGTTTTGGAACATTAAAAAAAATCGGTTTGGTTTGGTTCGGTTTTGGCTTTGTAATTTCGGTTTGGTTTGGTTTGGTTTGAGCTGAAATTTGGTTTGGATTTGGACTTAAAATGTTAAAACCGAATTTATTTCGGTTTGGTTTGGTTTTGTCCCAAAACCGAACCGAAAACCGAACTTACACCCCTACACCAACATAACTTCCACTAATTCAGCATTGGACATACGAAATAGTCCGTGAACGTGTGCTAGAAGAGGTTGCAGCAAAGAACATCAAAGGAGGCATATTTGGTATGGGTGAGTGGGAAACTTTAATGTACCCAATTTGCCTCAATAAAAACAGGTATGAAACTAATATGTTTTTGGTGCTGTTTTATGTGTGGTTTTATGTTTTCAATTACTAGTTACATTTTAAGTACTTCTTTTTCATATATGAAAATTACATATTACAAATTTGATTTCACTAATTTCAATCATTTGAAGATCATTTAGATACATTAGTAGCTACTATAACTTGATTGGTGACCACTTTAAGTCATTTTGGAATCACTTTAAGTCATTTAACCTAAACTTGATTGGTCAATTATCCCCTTAATGTCTGTTTAGAATAGCTTCATGTTAGGTATATAATATTGCTAAGGAATGTAGGTGGTTCATCAGAATATGTGACTGCGAGCATTCCTAAATTTGATATTTTTCGATTGAAGTTTTGCTGATTGTTCCTTGAAATTCTGGATAGTTGTTGGTGGGTCGTGAAATTTCTGGGTTGTGCTACATTCCTAAATTTGGATGTTGTTGAGTTTGTTGTTACTGTGCTGATGTTGATATGATAATGCTGTTGTTTATACGACTTTTTATGGTGTTACCAATTAGTGTTGTTAGTAAAAGTGAGAGAAAGGAGATCTAAGGTGACTTTGAGTTTACACTACTTTATCAATAGTAACAGAAGGGTAAAATCTCACTTAAGATTTTTATAGCGAGTGGTGTGCGTGCTAGATCATCTTTTCAAGGTGTTACTGGTTAGTGCTGTTAGTAAAAAATAAAAACAGGAGCTCTAAAGGTGACTTTGACTTTACACTACTTTATTGTAGGAACAGAAGGGTAAAATCTCTTTTAAGATCTCTATTAAACGGAATCAAATTCAGTTGTGTTCCTAGGTTTTAGATATTTAGTTGATGAATATATCCTCCTACACTTTACTACTAGTTTCATGTTAATATTTCAGTGAATAATAATCTTTGCTCCATAGTATACACAGTTTCTTTTTCTTCAAAATGTTAGGTGTAGATATAAGTAGTTTTTATTTATTTATAGTGATACTGATAAGTAGTTATCTGACAATTTGAGTGCATATATATCTTCTTGTTTTCTTCTGTCATTTTTGAGTACATATATTCTCATTAATCTAGGGTCAGCTTTGTAAAGCCGTTCGAGTCCATTTTGTGGCTCTATGAGGCTAATTTTGTTCAGACCCATTGCTGGTCATTTTCAGACCCTGTTCTAAAACAATCATAATTTCCCAGCATTTTCAAATTCAATTACTTACTACTTTCCTAATTCTGCCTCAATGGAAACAGGTATGAAACTGAGCATGAAGACATAAATGAAGATCCTCCATTGCATCATGATGAAAACCCTACAATGACGGCGCCAAAGCCACAACCAATGGTGATCACAAATTCTGCAGAGAGGGTAATAATAATCAAGCTTCCCAAAGACACGATGACTGATGAAGAAATTGAACAAACTACAAAAGATGTAAGTTTAAATTATTACAATTAAAATTAAATTTGCTCTTAACATGCAGTACATTATTTTTGTCACCATTTTAATTACTTTAGTTACTAGTTTAATTACTTTTGTCACTAGGTTAATTACAAAGTATTATCATAATATTGCTGTGAGTATACCTTAGTTCTACTAGGTTGATTGCATTAATATATTATTATTTCAATTATTTGAAATGATGATACTTGGAAATTTCACAGCCTATTGATCAAGCTCGCCTAAAATTGGGACGCGACCTAGAGGTTTGCTATAGCATGCACACGCGAAGGTTGGAGGAGCTTAAACAAAGGAAGGAAGATGTTCCACAGGATGGATCACCCACATTGACTCAACTGTTAAAGAACCCTGACGTTCTTCAACAGATTGATGACATTGAGAAGCTCCTAACAACAACAAGGCAAGCAGTTGCAGACATGCCATCATTTGACTTGGATATACCTGAATTGAAGCAACAAAAGCAACCCAAAAAACCCAAATAAAAAGAAGATCAAAGCAAACCTGTTCCCCAAGTCTTTACCAGACGATCAAAGAGACACCAAGAAGCACATGAAGCAGCAACTGAAGTACTACCAAAAGGCTCTCTTACCAGAAGAATTTCTCCTAGAAAACCAAAGAATGTCTCCTAGAAAGCTATATTCTGATCATATGGTTTTTTGCACAAATATTAATGCAACATTTTCCAATCTATTAGGTTATATTTTGATATGTCAACAACTTTGATAGGGTATATTAGGTTATATTTTGGCTCACCAGTTTATGTTACATACTAACATTTCATGTTTATGTCATCAGTATTCTATTGTGGGTATTTTTAAATTATTAAAAGAAAATCAATTTTCTTAATTGTGACCACTATAATCCTATTGATCACCAGTTTATCTTAATTAGTGACCTAGTATGCATAAGTAATTTTAAATCTTTGGAAAACATAACATTTGAAAACCAATCAATATCGCATTGTGGGTATTCTTATAGAAATCAGTATATTGTATTGTGGGTATTCTTAATTAAGATATTAGCCATAAGCCTAAAACCAATATTCTTTATTGTCACCACTATAAGCCTATTAGTCATTAGTTTATCTTAATTAGTGACCTAGTATGCATAAGTATTTTTAATATAAGCCATATAGTCACTATTGAATATTCTTAATTGTGACCACTATAAGCCATACAGTCACCAGTTTATTTTATTTAGTTACCAATTGTGGAACTCTTTGAAAATCACAAGTGACTGAGCATCAAAACAAAAATATTATTCAATTGTAATGAACAAAAACTTCGAATTAGTGACCACTTGAAATGAGTCAAAACAAAAATATATTATTAACTAACCATTATAATACTATTGGTCACTACTTTAAGACTATTAGTGACCACTTAAAGCCTATTAGTCACCCTTTTAACTCACTGTAAGCAAGTCAAAATAATCTTGCAGGAGGAGTGTAAGAGCTAAACTCCTTTGCAGCATTGGAAACAGATTTACCACGACCTCTACCCCTCTTGCTCTTCTCAATTCCACTTTTTCGGCCTCACACTTCTTCCTTTCGTTTTAACCCAAGGAGGATCAAAAACAGTAATGGTAGAGGAATCTGATGTAGTTGATTCTCCAACACCTGATTCTGAATCAGCTAAGTTATTATTAGCAAAAACAGCCAGCACATCAGCAAGATCACGCATATAACCCTTCTCAATTATCTTCCTCGCCTTTTCATTGTCATGACTTCTTATGATGAGATTGTTATACACCCTACACATTTGGAATCGCCAAGGAATGCAATTTTTCTTTAATGATGACATGTTCACCCGTTGCTGCTTCAAACGGTCCCAAACTTCTGTTTTGGCAAACTTTGTCCACCGCCTTAAAATATAAGATGAAGGTATCTCACTAATCGAGTGCATGTGAAGTACCCTAAGGCAATGATAACATAACATCCCCGCCTCCTCAAAATTCCTACAAGAACAACTAACAAACTTGTTGACACAATCAAAAGTGACTTGGTGTGTCCGTTGTGGATGCTTCTCGGGCCACACTTTATAAACTAATATCGTGTCACCCATAGTCAACAACTCACAAATAGTACCCAAAGAATACCCAAATTATTGCTCAAAATCCCTAAACATTGTAGCTGTGTAAATTTGACTAGCATGTCTTAACATACCCGCCATAGGTAAATAAGACTTAGGGACAGATTTAAAATCCACAAATTCATCATTGGTTTCAGTTTGTCTCCATCGTAAAATAGTGCTCTGGAACATACCAAAAAATTCATACAAGCTTGTTGTCTTGGAAGCTTGAAAGCCTATAACATTATTAGTACTTTCACTACGCTGAGAAGACAGAATTTCAACTGAGAAGAAGTCCTTGCTCAATGCTGTGGACCACTTATCCTTCAACTCATACAAACGAGCAAACTACTTGTCTCCTACTAGGCCATACTTCTCCATCATATAATCTCAACTTGCCTCGAACTCAACGCTATCATAACAACCACGAAGGCATTTCTTAAAAGCATCAGAAAATGTGTCATTACTCTTCAGAGTCCCAAAGTGACTAACTGCATTCTGATAAAGATGCCACTGGCATAGCCTCACCCTTGTGTTAGGAAACACATACATACCACAATTCTGTTATAAACACATTTAAGAATTTCGTACCCAGATAAAGCCATTAAGTAATCATTTTATGTCATTTAGTGACCAACATAATCCCTAAACATTACATAATAATTTAAAAGTCATTTAATATCAATTTTCTATTCAGTACCCAGTATACCGTTATAAGTTACCAGTTTAATTCATTATGAGACCACTTTTACATATAAGATAAAAAGACTCAAAAATTTCAACAAAAATACCTGAGACAAAGCATTGTTGATGGCCTGATCCTGGTCTGTAAATATTGACACAGGACAAACTCCACCCATAAATTTCTTGAAAACCTCAAAGGGCCAAACAAATGAATCAATTGTCTCGTTCGACAAAAAGCAACACCCAACTGGTGGTGGAAGCTTCGGGTGGCGGCGGAATCAGGTGGTGGCGGTGAGTGGTCGAACCCAGTGTGGTGGCGCTCAGGTATTAGGTACTTCAACTCGCTGTACGTGGGAATTGAAAATGATGAAAGAGGGAACTGAAATTGGGTGAATTAAGGAGGGAAATAACACGGGCTTGTGTGGCAGAAAAAAAACCGAAAAATCTGATCCAATCCTAAGAACTGAATCAGATTATTGAAAATCGCAGCAGATTATATAATCTGATCCGGTTCACTAAAAGACCGGATCAGATTGTTTGCTCAGATTTCCCTCCTATTTTTTTTATTGATTTTCGGATGCGGTTTTCTAAAAACCGAATCTGTTACTAAGTGACAGATAAGGTTTTTTCCACTAGTGATACCCACAAATGCACCACATATCAAATTATACCTATTCGTACGATATGTGGTATCAAAAACAGTAACATCTCCATACAATTCATAATCATCCTTCATCATAGAATCATGCCAAAACAGATTACACAACCTACCGATGCTATCTAATTTCACCCTATAAAAAAAGCTATCCTCATCAGCATCCCTTTGGCTAAGCTTATCGATGACAGCTTGTGCATCACCTCCCTCAATTGCCTTCATCTTAAGCCTATTTACAAAGTTGTAGTGGTCACGAGAAGTGTGACCAAGGGCCTCCGCACCACCATATTGGTGACATTCATATCGATATTGCACAGCAGGTCGCATTGATGCTTCTGTCATAACAGTATTTCCTTTCGCTTTGCCATCCCCAATGGCCCTCTCTGAACGGTGGTAATGTTGCCACTCAGTACAGGTAAGCTCATGATTATGCACAAGCACATGACCTATCACTTCATACATTCCAGAATCATTTAACTTCACTCTCATCATTGCATTACACCCCGTCTTTGTAACAATAACCCTCCGTTGCTTCCGCTTCCTCTCATTGCCATCCTCATCAACAACAACATCCGGAACAAAAACAAAATCACTTCGACCATCTGGTTTTCCATGACACGAGCAAACAAAATACTTTTCCTTCGTTATATACACATTTCCTTCAACCCTACCAATCCTAGATGTATACTTCCTAATGCTAAAACCCAATTCTCCAGAATGCAGACGATACAATTCATACAATTCATCAATTGTTTTCTTTTGCACACCAATAAGACTACCACTAACCTCAAGATCATTTTCTATCACAAAACACAAAAAGACACCAGAACCTTAATCAGTGACCACTTTTGGCCATAAAGTCATTATTATAACAAAATACATAATGTCATATTCAAAAATAATGTAACAACATCATTTTCTTCCACAAAACACAAAAGACACCAGAAAGCTTAACTAGTGACCAGTTTATGCCATAAAGTCACTATCATAACAATTGAATCAAAATATACTGGTTCATTATGCACAATTGAATCAACACATATCTAACAAAATGTACTAGAAAATGAACACAAATACAAAAATTTGTGTTACCAGTGCATTCTTCAACAATTGAATCAACTACTTGTAGTTGATTATGAATCACTAATGGTTCATTTTCATTATGAGTTGCATCAACTACTTGTAGTTGATTATGAATGATTGGATATGCTGGTTCATTTTCATTATGTGCTGCATCCGCCAATAAAAATTCTTCAAAACCTTCATACATTTCATAATCCATTCTACAAAAAACAAGAAGTGATTGAAGAATCAATTGAAGAATTTGAAAATTCATTAACTGAAATTGAATTCGAATTTGAACAAACATGATTGCTGAATTATCAAATCAAATCGAGACTTGATTGAAGCATATAAATAAATTTGATTGCAATCAATAATTACAAAGCAAACAAAAACAAAGTGTAGACGAAATTGAAGAAAATCTACTCCAAATTGAACATAATACAAGCGAAATTACGAAGAAAGTACCTTAATCGAGCTGAAAATTGTAGCAGCAGCTATTTGTGAAGAAATTCGAAATTACATGCAGCAATTAGCTAAAAAATTCAGTTAAAAAAGAAGAAAATTTAGGAACAACTGATTACTCATTGTTTTCATTGAGAATTGATTGCAAAGAAGAAAACGAAGAAGATCGAGAATTGATTGCGAAGAAGAAAACGAAGAAGATTCATGGAATTAATTGCGAAGAACTTCCGCCGTTTTCTGTAGAGAGAGAAAATGGAATTCGTTTTCTAGTTTAGGAACATAATAAATATGGCTGAAATTCATGCTTTGAATAGCCTGACATGGCAAATTTTTTTTTGAGGGTTTGATTAAGGGTTGGGCAAAACAAATTATTGGGATTGGCTGCCTAATTTTAATGTTATAGTTAGGCAGTCTAGCCTAATAATTTGTGATGAGGTTTTATGTACATCAACGCACGCAACACATGCAATTAGACTCGGAATTACTATGTAAAGTTTTTTTGTCGACCTTTTAATCGGTTTTGATATTTGCAACCTAATTTGTCTAAATTGAATTGAACTAAACTGAATTGTATTGAACTGAATTAAAATTGTGAGAGAAAACTAACTGAAGTGAACTGAATTTTCCTGAATTGGATTGAATTTGTCTGAACTGAACTGGATTTTCATTAATTCAGTCCAAAAGAACAGAGCCTTAGTGTAGGCGTGTTTTTATTTCGCCTACGCAGTGTAAACGCGTATTAGATTTGACTACCCCATTGTTAAGGTTTTATTGAAAATTATTTTGAAAGAAGTCGCCAACAATTCTTTTTAGGAAGAATCATAAACCTAATTGGATATAGGAAAATCGTAGGGACAAATTATCCAATGTAGATTTCCCCGTCCTGACTCCATAGATGGTCAAAATGAACCAAAGATTGAGTTCGGGGGTGAGGGTACGAATATAGTCATAATGAACCACATTCGCCCAAAGTTGGCCTCTACTAAATATCGATTCATAACAGATTTTATGCCAAAGAATAATCAAATAATATTTTAAGCACCCTAAAAATATTTAGTCTAAATAGGTTCAGGAAACACATAAAAATACTATTTTTTAGTGACATGTTATTAGGCAATCAATTTACAGGGAACCTAGCAAGTTGTCCAAATTAATCTAACTAATATTAGAACAGTCCTTTAGGTCTTTGATTAGCAAAAATAACATGTGAGGCGATAAAAACATTAAAGCAGTACAATCATAGTAGCATGCATATAATGATCAGGCAAATATAATAGTAATGAAAAATAAATAAAAAGAAAGAGAAAAGAGGGATTAGAATATACAGTAGAGCGATTTTATATTAAAGATCTACATCAGGAAAGAAACCTGTTAGTAACTTCAATATAAAAATAATTTATTTAAGGACCCTCAGGATTATACCGTGGCTTGGGTCTGAGAGATTGACAACCTTCGGGACAAGCAATCGTGAAGCCTGAAAATCTGAATGTATGAAAGTATGTAGATTGAATGTATTTGTGTTTGAAAGGTATGAGTTTTTGTAGGGAAGTTTTATAGTTTGTAGAGAGAATTCGTAAAGTATTCGTCGAGTTCGAAGTGCGTTAATGTGTAAAAATCCGTCCTTTTTTTGTTCGAAAATCAGGCCTATTTATAGGGAAAACGGTACTGCGCCTCACGCGCCTGCTGCGTCAGACGCAGCTGACGTGGCAAGCACATGACGCGGCATGACCAGTAAAAAGCATACACGTGGTACGCGCTTTGAAAAAGATAAGAAAGAAAATATGCGTCTCAAGCAGAGAGCCGCGTTTGACGCAGGACTCTGAATGAGTCAGAAATCCACGTGTCAAGTGCAGATTAGTGCACCTGACACGTGGACAGAGCTGCGCCTGACGCACAGACGTGCGCCAGGCGCAGGTTGGTGCGTCAGGCGCACCAGCCTGGCTCCTGCCGTGCCTTTGCTAGCTTTATTTAGAACGCGTTTAAAAAGATTTATTTATCCTTTAATTACGGAAATCTGATTTTTCGGGATAAAATCTGATCTTGACTTTAAAATATATCTTTTGAAAATATTTATTTATTAAAATAAATCAATTAATTGGGCTTTTCAACGAATTGGGCTGAAATACAATTAATTATCATGAATAATAAATTGGGCTTTAAAATAGGATTTTAACACTTTTCGAAATGGTTTTGAATGGCTCTTCGGACTGCTCTGCCCTTGGATCAGACCAATTAAGACCACGGTATGTTTCATCATCGGATCCTTAAATGGGGAGACACGATTATGTGTCTACAGAAGCCCCCACTTTGACTGAGGTTCAGGAAACTGATAGTCAAAGTATACGGTGTCGGGACGGAGAATGATTCTAAACGCTCTGCAGTTTAGAACTGATCTATAACCGACGATCTCTGCAAAACAAAGTTAGTATGCCGGACAATAACTACAAGCAATCTGATTACCTGCAGGGAAAGATGTTAGCAGATAGGTGCAAACAACTCACATAAGCACATAGTGATGCAAATGATGTAAACTTAGACTCTCTAAGGATGCACAAGACGCTATGCAAGGATTAAGGTTATGCAAAGCTAAAGGGTGACACGTCATGCAAGGTCAGGGTTTTGCAAGACTAGAATGTATGAAATGCAATGCAAAGTCAGGATTTTGCAACGATAGAAGATGTATAGAATGATAGAATGATCAGAATGATTGGAAATGGATAGAATGATTTTCGAAAATTTTTTTTTAGTAAATGATTGGGGTTCGTAAACGAGATCCACGGATTACAACTTTTCGGGATTTTGATTTGAATTGGAGGAACCACCACACATAGGAAGCCCCTACTTTGGGTGAGCTTGCCTTGAATTGGGCATTATGAGCCTTGATTGAAATGTACTTGATCGGATATTGAAACGTAGTTGCTATGTCTTGAAAGTTTTCGCTGGGGATTGTACTGGGGATTCTTCTTTGGGAAGATGATTAGGCAAAGTCAAGTATCGCCAGAAACCATGGAATTGTCGGAGAATTCTTCAGGGACAAGGAGAGCTTGGATTAAAAAATAAAAAGGTTGAAATTTGTGACTTAAATGAATGTAGGTAGGAACAGGCTTTAACGAGGTTAGGTGCAGACTCGAGTCCATGTCGGGATCTAGAGAAAGTATGCTCCTAAATTCTAGAAAGTCAAATCATTAGACTTTGACTAATTTATTTTACGGTTTTTTCACCATATACCCCCGACAAATTGGAACATTCACCATATACCCTCAATGTTTCAAATATGCACCATATACCCCTGAGTTTTCGAAAACGTTCACCATATACCCTTTTTCTAACTTCCGTTAACTCACCGTTAGCTTTATTTACCATTTTTCCATTATTAACCCTAAACCCTAATTCTAATCTAACCCTAACCCTAATCTAACTCTAACCTTAATCCTAATCTAACCCCTAACCCACTCTCCTCTCTCCCTCCACACCACCCTAGGACCCCACCCCTCCCCCTCGGGCCGGCGGCCAGCCCCCCCCTCTACTCCACCGCCGCTGCCCCCCACCCCCACTCCCTCCCCCTTCCCCGTCGGCCGCTTCCCCCCCCTCCCCCTCCCCCCTCCGCCGCACTCTCCCCCGACACCTCTCCTCTATCACACCGGCGTTTCCTCCTGGAAAAGGCACAAAAATGGTTCGAAAATTTCGAGCCTCCAAACCTCACAAAACCTCACAAAAGTATGCAAAAACAACACAAAATTTGCAACCCTAGCCCGATCCGAAAGAATTTTCAAGTTTCAAGCCAAAATCGGAGCTCAAAATATTCAAAAATGGAGGTTTGAGGTTAGAGAGAAAGAATTCGAGTCGGGGGAGAGAAATCGCGGGGAGAGGGTGGGGGGGAGAGAGAAATCGCAAGGAGGGGGGGGGTCTGGGGAAATCGCGGGAGGGGCCGGGGAAATCGCGGGGGAGGGGTGGGGGAAATCGTAGGGGAGGGGGGTGGGGGGGGCATGCGGCGGGGAGGGGGGGGAAATCGCGCCGTGTCGAGGGGCCGGGAGGGGGGGAGTGGGGCGCCAGGGGTGGGTGTCGGGCGGCGGTGGAGGACTCGGTGGAGGGGGTGGGGAATTTGGGGGGGGGGAGGGGGTGGGTTAGGGTTTAGATTTTAGGGTTAAGGTTTAGATTAGATGTTAGGGTTTAGATTAAGGTTTACATTTTAGGGTTAGGGCTTAATGATGGCAAAATCGTAAATAAAGCTAACGATGAGTTAACGGCAGTTAGAAAAAGGGCATATGGTGAACGTTTTCGAAAACTCATGGGTATATGGTGCATATCTGAAACATTGAGGGTATATGGTGAATTTTCCAATTTGTCGGGGGTATATGGTGAAAAAACCGTTTATTTTATTGAAGCGGTCGGACCTCGAGATGAGGATTCCTACGTATCCTTGCGAAATCAGACAATTCGTAGTTCTAGATCCGATTTCTTGTTTTTATTATATTCTTTTTTATGTGCCCTAACTTTTGCCTAGGCCGCCCTTTCGGGTTTTCAACCTAGCGGGCTTGGACATACCTTGAAAAAGGAGTTATGGTTGATGAAAGGTTGAAAGTTTTAAAGCTTGAAATTTTGATGAAGATTGAATTGGTTGTAATAAGGTAATGATTGTGGATTTGGATTATAAGTTAAGAGTTTTGATGGATTGAAGGATTTGAATGAGGGGTAGAACTTGTGTGCAAGCCCCCTAGCTTGACTTTTATTTATTTGCCTTTGGCTTTTTCTTTTGAATCTTTTCTTTTTGTCCTGTGCGTTTCTTTTGCTTTTTTTTCTTATTTTTTTTGCACTTTGAATCACTTTTTTTTATTTGCTTGGCATTGATAAATTTTAGTAGTAAGGCTTGCGCACAAGTTTGGTTTAGGGTATTGAAAGGCTTGAAGGATATTTGTGGAGCTTTGGTTAATGGAGGGATTATTTGGCTAAGTATCATGGAAATGATGGTTTAAAGGATTTTTGTTTTCCCTTAGTTGTATGAAGATGGCTTATGAAAGGTAATGGAAAGGAGAGGGGAATAAATCCTGCTCCAAAGTATGTCCTTTTTTTTTTCATTTTTTTCAGATTTTTTTTTTATGAGTCAAGTTCATTAGGTGATTTAAGTTTCATCATTGAATTAGAAGCATAAATAAAATGATGGAAGGCCAATGAAAATGAAAATGAAAATGAAAATGGAAAGGCTATAATAAATGAAGTCCTATAGTGACATAGACTCGATGCGAAAGGAGAGAAATGGCTCAGGGTAAGGATTCTCTGACTCATCCTAGGAAACCAGAAACAAAAGACTAAGCCTGTTGAATTGTTGATGCACTGCCTCAGGGGTTGTTGGTGATGCTGATTCTCGTTGTAGCAAGTATTAGTAGTTTGTTGTCATCGACCTTGTTTCACAGCGCAGTAATATGGTATTTGACACTAGATGTCAGATGTTCATTGTTTTATTGGAATTCGTTGTAGAAGTTTAGGTTGCACCATTTGAATTATCTTTTAGGTGCAGGGTTCAGAGTAGACCCTATGGAAGTGATCGCGCCTCTAATGTGAAGGCGATAGACCCTATGGATGTGATCACGCCTCTATTGTGAAGGCGGTCAAAAGTAATCTTCATGACTCTTTTTTTTTTTACAGGAGTAATCTTCATGACTCTAAATGAAGTCGGGGTGGTGATAGTGTGATTGATGAGCTTTAGAGTAGACTCACATTTCGTTCCTCCTTTAGGCATTCCTAAGTTGTAAACTCTCGACCGGTCATGAACAGAATCGAGTAGACCTTGCTTGTAAGTTTTAAGAAATGATTTTCGAAATGGGAGATGGAAATTATGGATGGAGAAATGGAAATGAGAGATGAGAAATGAAGATGAAAGTGGAAATGGAAATGGGAAATGAGTAGAAATGGGTATGATTAAGGTTATGATGGCGACATGGGTCTAACTATATGCATATGCAGATGTGGATTGAACTGGACTGGACTGGACTATGCAAGCAGACTGGACTGAATGATTGGGTTGTTATGCTAGTTTCACTAGACTTAATGGACTACCTTTATGGACTTATAGGTGATTGGCTTCGCCAGACTTGATGATTTGGTATTGCTATAGATGTAAGATAGGATTAGCTTTGCTAAACTCCAAGGGTGCCTTTAAGGTCTCTGGGGTGACTAGCTTTACTAAATCAATGGGTGCCATTATGGTCTTACGGGTGACTAGCTTAGCTAAGTCAAAGGGTTGCCGTTATGGTCTCACAGAGATGACTAGCTTTGCTAAGTCAAAGGGCGTCGTTATGGACTTAAGGGTGACTAGCTTCGCTAGGTCAAAGGGTGTCGTTATGAACTTAAGGGTGACTAGCTTCGCTAGGTCAAAGGATGCCGCTATGGTCTTACATGGATGACTAGCTTAGCTAAGTCAAAGAGGTGTCGTTATGGTCTTACAGGGATGACTAGCTTAGCTAAGTCAAAGGGGTGCCGTTATGGTTTTACAGGGATGCTAGCTTCGCTAGGCTTAATTGTTTGGACTTCGTCCTATATGGGTTTGGAATTGGACTGGATTTACTTTGGAAATGAGTTAGGTCTTATATGGACCTACTTCTGGAATTAGTCTTATATTGGTTTGGAGTTGGACTTGAAATTGCACATGGGCTTGATATTGGATTGGAATAGAGTTGGATTAGACTTGGACTGGGATTGACGTAGACTAGGGTTCACATAAAGATGCAAATGGTCCTAGATTTTGACAGGAGCTAGACTTATATGGGCCTAAGATCGACTCAATGCTAGAGAATGTATGGACTGAAATGCACATGGGCCTAAATGAATGCAAAATAGATTCTAATGCATATGGGCCTAGAATGAATGCAAATGAACTGGATTGAATTAGATTGGATTGAATTGGATTGGATTGAAGGTGTTTAGACAGGGCTTAGAATTTTCGAAATTCATTTTTGAAAGGAACCCCTTGTTTTATCTTTTGTTTGGAAAAGATGATGGATTAATTTTGAAAATATTTTTTTTTGAAATGTCATGGTATGAGGATGATTAGTAAATGTTTTCGAAAAAGGTAGAATAGAATATAGTGTAGGATTGATTTTGAAAAATATAAGTTTTTTGAAGTTGACTGAATATGGTAAGGTAAGATTCATAGGGAAGATTAGTTTGAACAACAGGGAGGAAATGGGAAGAGGTAGACATGCATGATAATTCTAACTCTACAATGACCCTTTAGATGCATTTTTTTAGGACAGACTTGACCTTGCATGAAAAGACTGATTTTTTTTTTAATTAGGTGATAAGCCTAAAAGACCAAATTGCGCGAATGCAGACAGACAGACGCACATAGGACTGAACGACAATTACGACGACTAAATCAAGGAAAAGCATGCGATGCACAGACTGCGTGCCGCGCGGCGCACAGCCGTGCGTCTGGCGTGGGAGTGGTGCGCCAGGCGCAACTTAATGCGTTTGGCGCACTACTCCCCGATACGTTTTTCGGGGATTTAGGTGACGAATTGGCCGATTGACGAAAATTTGCTTGTTTGTTAGACGCGATTTGCAATAATTTCGGGCGTAAAGCATATTAGCAGGCAAAAATTGCAATCACACATAAATGTCAGGTAACATGGATGCAAAAGTTCTCAACCTAAAGTCCAGTTCTATGTTTGAAACTATTGGTCAGGTTTAGGTTCAGTCTGAAAAGGGTCCATGACTAAGAGATTGATCCCACGCTTCATACCCCTGCTTGAAGAGGTGGCCACGTGTAATACGCACTCCAATATCAAGTCAGGTGCAAGAGAACAATGCCATGGTTGGGTAGGTTTGCTTATGACTAAGATCCAACACTATTGTTCAGGAAGCTTTTTGGAAGGACAAAGCGCAAACCCCCCGGGGGTGACCTCACACATAGAACACTAGTCGTATATGCACGCGATGCGTGAGTCAACTTTGTGTAGCTACATGTATGAATGGACATATTTTTTTAATCTAAAATTATATTGGTAGTGATGTAAATTATTGAGGTTCATTTGTAGATGTTATTATTTTTTTAAATTGAAGGTGACCGATTTTCAACTGTTTAATACCGTCACTGAAAAATTTGGGCGATGATTTAATAATTCCTTGTCAGCGGCTTTAGTATAGTTTTTTAATGATTGTAAATGTTAATAAACCATATTGTTTGAACTTTTTATATACGAAGTATTATGTTGTTGGGATATATCGCTAACTTTTTTGATTGAAAATTCTAATTAATTTCGTGAATTAATTGTGTCAATCTATTTTGTCAAGTTATTAATGGTGATGGTAAATGTTAATAAACCATATTAATAACCCATATTGTTTGAACTTTGTAAATACGAATTATTATGTTGCTAGGATATATCGCTAACTTTTTTGATTGAAGATTCTAATTAATTTCGTGAATTGATTGTGTCAATCTATTTTGTCAACTTATTAATGGTGATTGCACATTCCATTTTTAACTTATTCTATATGGCAAGTTGCATTGATTCTCATTAATTTTTTTATAAAAAGAAAACGTTGTTTTAAATTTTAAAGGGTATTCTCGTCATTTCAAAGGGGGACACCATACCTCCTCCCTTGGCTTATATAATAGAGATGTGCTAATGAGGCAAGGTAGATTGTCCTTATGATGGCTGAACAGTAGCCATGCATATGCAAAACTGTATATTATTCAAAGGCATAAAAATAAGAATGAATCGTATTTTTCAAGTTTCACCCACTCATTTAAAAAAAATTAATTTTTTTAAAATCCTCCCTAGTGGAGTCGCCAAATTGTAGGCGTGTTTTTATTTCGCCTACACGGTGTAAACGCGTATTAGATTTGACTACCCCATTGTTAAGGTTTTATTGAAAATTATTTTGAAAGAAGTCGCCAACAATTCTTTTTAGGAAGAATCATAAACCTAATTGGATATAGGAAAATCGTAGGGACAAATTATCCAATGTAGATTTCCCCGTCCTGACTCCATAGATGGTAAAAATGAACCAAAGATTGAGTTCGGGGGTGAGGGTACGAATATAGTCATAATGAACCACATTCGCCCAAAGTTGGCCTCTACTAAATATCGATTCATAACAGATTTTATGCCAAAGAATAATCAAATAATATTTTAAGCACCCTAAAAATATTTTGTTTAAAAAAGGTTCAGGAAACACATAAAAAGACTATTTTTTAGTGACATGTTATTAGGCAATCAATTTACAGGGAACCTAGCAAGTTGTCCAAATTAAGCTGATTAATATTAGAACAGTTCTTTAGGTCTTTGATTAGCAAAAATAACATGTGAGGCGATAAAAACATTAAAGCAGTACAATCATAATAGCATGCATATAATGATCAGGCAAATATAATAGTAATGAAAAATAAATAAAAAGAAAGAGAAAAGAGGGCTTAGAATATACAGTAGAGCGGTTTTATATTAAAGATCTACATTAGGAAAGAAAACTGTTAGTTACTTCAATATAAAAATAATTTATTTAAGGACCCTCAGGATTATACCGTGGCTTGGGTCTGAGAGATTGACAACCTTCGGGACGAGCAATCGTGAAGCCTGAAAATCTGAATGTATGAAAGTATGTAGATTGAATGTATTTGTGTTTGAAAGGTATGAGTTTTTGTAGGGAAGTTTTGTAGTTTGTAGAGAGAATTCGTAAAGTATTCGTCGAGTTCGAAGTGTGTTAATGTGTAAAAATCCGTCCTTTTTTCTGTTCGGAAATTAGGCCTATTTATAGGGAAAACGGTACTGCGCCTCATGCGCCTGCTGCGTCAGACGCAGCTGACATGGCAAGCACATGACGCGGCATGACCAGTAAAAAGCATACACGTGGTACGCGCTTTGAAAAAGATAAGAAAGAAAATCTGCGTCTCAAGCAGAGAGCCGCATTTGACGCATGACTCTGAATGAGTCAGAAATCCACGTGTCAAGTGCAAGTGCACCTGACACGTGGACGGAGCTGCGCCTGACGCACAGACGTGCGCCAGGCGCACCAGCCTGGCTCCTGCCGTGCCTTTGCCAGCTTTATTTAGAACGCGTTTAAAAAGATTTATTTTATCCTTTAATTACGGAAATATGATTTTACGGGATAAAATATGATCTTGACTTGAAAATATATCTTTTGAAAATATTTATTTATTAAAATAAATCAATTAATGATCAATTAATTGGGCTTTTCAAAGAATTGGGCTCAAATACAATTAATTATCATGAATAATTAATTGGGCTTTAAAATAGGATTTTAACACTTTTCGAAATGGTTTTGAATGGCTCTTCGGACTGCTCTGTCCTTGGATCGGACCAATTAAGACCACGGTATGTTTCATCATCGGATCCTTAAATGGGGAGACACGATTATGTGTCTACACTTAGTATGAAAGTCCACCATTTTACTATGATATTTATTGTTTTTAGTCTCAATATTTTTGTTGTCAACTTTATCCAATCAAAGTATTGGGAATAACAAACAATGATGTCTAAAGGGAGTAGAACTATCCTAATATTTAACGACGTATATGAATTTACCATGTTGATTGTTCTAATCCGTACTATTTCTAAATTAATCTATTTTTCTACATATCTCTATTTATATAAGTGAAGGGGGGAGGGAGATGGTGTCTCCTCATAAAAAGTCTCATATACCTTTAATGAATTTAAATTGTCATATATATTTAATAATCTTTTTTTCCTACTTGCCA